>NDXB01011305.1:89265-221759 GCA_002631895.1 Agapornis roseicollis | reverse complement strand
AAAACACAGCTACTAAAGAGAAGAAAAACTGACTGCAACTGCTGAACCCAGGACAAGGGGGAAAGGTGAGGAAGCACATGAACAGCTTTAGCAGATCCTGCAGCATCACAAGGGGTGGTCTAAGACATGAAGATGCACTAAGCTGCTGTCCTGGAAAACACTCTTTCCTGACATCAGCAATGCTTCAAGCCGCAAGGAGCGACTTTGGAACCACTTGCAGGAGAAAACCTCACTGACAGTCTTGGGGGTTTTCCCACTATCCAGCAAACCCTCTTCCTGAGGGCAAACCATCCCCAGCTGCCTTCCAAGACACGCTGCTGTGGGTTTGCTTAATTGCATGGCAAGGAGGCTTGAGGCACAGGTTGGCAGCAGGCAAGCAGCATGTGGTGGCAGGTTACCTGCCTGGCTGCAAGATAGATTGGAAGATTAAAACCATGGAGGTGTCAGTTATGTGCAGGAGGAGGAGGAGGAGGATGTGGGCAGGCTTGCAGCAAACTGGGTGCAGAGCCAGGTGGGATCACTTGGAAGCACACAGGAGTGAAAAAGTCAGGAGCACCCGGTTTAAATGTTAGGCAATACATTTATCAGACAGGGTGAGCAGAGGCACCAGCAACACGCTGAACAAAGCAAGTCTGTATCTGGAGTGTTTTAATAAAGAAACAGTAAAACACAAATAGCAGAGCAGCCCCGCTACTGCTTGCCAAGGGGCTTTAGGAATTGCACCTGGCAAAGGAAAGCAGCTCAGACACAGTTGAGTCTCCTCGGAGCCAATGCTTCGAGGAGGGAAAGGTTTCATTCCCTCATGCACCCCATATGTCAGGGTGTAGATGCAAAGAATCCACAAAGCTAGCTTGGTTTGGGTTTAGGAACTGCCTTTTTTTCCACCCAGGGAATATCTCCACAGTGAAGCCGTTTAGTTCAGGTATCCTTAGTTAGCACTCAAATAAAAAGGAGCCACCACTGCCCATCTCCTCCTTTCTGTTTACGTTTATGAAGAAGCATGCATTAGAATCAGATCATGTGTACTGCAATCTCGCAGTGCCTTCCTGAACCACCACGTAGCCTGAGGAGCACAACAACAGAAGCCGTGCTCAAAGTCAGGTCAAATATTTTCACCTCTGTTTGAACAGTGGGGGCTTTTCACCTTTTCATCTGGATGTTCTGGGGCAGACAGAACAATGCCTGGCATTTCAAAGCCTGGTCTGCAGATCCCCAAATCGAAGTCAAGTCAGGGGAGGCAGGGAGGAGGTAGGAGGGGAGCTTTCCCTGGATTTAATAGGCACAGCAAGACCAGGCTCCTTTCGCCTGAGCCCCTGATGGGGCAGGCACAGCGATGCCATGGCAGGGCTCACCTCCTTCAGCAGGGGCTGGGTTTTGGAGACAGGATCACTCGAGGGCTGTCAAGCTGTAGGAAAACGGATCTGAAACACCCTAAGCTTCATCCCCAAGCTGTAGTTGGCCCTGCTGCCAGACCTGCTGAGCACCAGCAATCCGGACCTCTGCGGACCAGCTTCCTGCTAGTCTAAACACACTTCCTGAGCTCTTTTCAAACCATCCTCGGTATTCACCCCTTCCCTCCACAAATGTAAGTCCTTTGGCCTCCAAGGTCCTGCCAGAGCTCAGGCTGCAGCATTTCAAAGAGACAAGGCACAGCTGCCTCTGCTGGGATTGCTAAAAGCAGGGAGTGACATTGCCTAATCCTAGAGGAGATGAATTTTTCTAGAGCAATGGCACAAACACACACAACCACCTGATGCACTCCCCAGGAAAGGGTTTCATCCTTGCTAGCCGGATGGGAGATAAAGGTACTGTGGAAAAAGAGGGGAGTGTTAGCCAGGAATGAGGAATGGGCTACCCCTTCCCACTCAGCTCTAATTGATGAGGAGCAGCTCCTGGCAAAGATGCCCTTCCTATGAATTACAGACTTACCAACAGATTTATACACAGTCTGGGTAGCACACACCAACACAGACATATCTGGTGAGTAATTTACAGCAGGGAGCAGCCAGAACACATCAACAAGCCCCGCAAATGAATTTCTGTTCTTTAAGTGTTGCTGGTTTCATCATGAATGGCTTATTAGAGAAGTCGGTGGCGTTTCTCAGCACACACAAAGTAGTTTATTGCAAGTGATTTATTAAACTGCTCTAACTTGTCAGCAGCCACTTGAAACTTTCACTTGCCTTTTCTTCCTTCAGGTTTGCTAATGTCTTTATAAATAGCTGAATAAATAGATCTCCAGCACTTATATCTGACTGTCACGTAACAGAAACTCAGTATCAGCACAGATTAGGAATGAGGTGAGACTGAGCCCTCCCCACTTACAACCAGCCCCATCTGTTGAGGTAAAGTTGGATGGGAGTGTGCTTCCAAATAAAATATCCAGGTTTTGCCTTCTCACAGGAGAGCCAGATTTGACAGTTCCTAATTTCTCCCAGGTACAGCCTTTTCTGTGGGTGCTGGATCCCCAGGTGATTGCTGCTACTGCAGGACTCCCCTCCTGCATCCTTTCAGCCAAGATGTTCACAGACAGACCCTTCCGACTCCATAACCCACTATGTTAATAGTGTTCAGATGCTTCCAGCTCAGCTCCTGCTAGATGAATCTCTTTCCAGGACAGGAGCCCCTTCTGTCATTAGTTTAACCAGTCTCAGCTCATCAGCCTTAATTTATTCACTGTGGAATCACTGGTTTAGTGGTTTGTTCCAAGTCAAAATTCTTCCTGCTCCCTCCTGGAAGGTTTTCCCTTGACAAAATGGCCCAAGCAGTATTTCTGTTGGTGTCAGCATGCAGACACACCATCCCAGCTCAGCATCATGTGTCTTGCTTGAGTCAAGAGGTACATGATGGCCAAGAGTCATGAGGGTTTCTCCCCACACCAAGGAACTTCTAAGGAAAATGCACTATCACTTCCCCACACACACCTTTTGTTCCCAGCTCACAAATAACAAAGCTAAGCAGCCCATAGGTGCTCTCCCTGCCACAGGCCATGGCTCCTTGTAGGTGCTGCAGAGCTCATCCATCCATCCATCCATCTATCCATCCATCCATCCATCCTCCTGTCTGGGTAATAGAGCTCAGAGCTTCAAACCAGATGTTCTGGATGTGCCTCTCTCCTCTTGCTCTGGCTCCTGCTGAAGTCCAGGGAGACTCCTGAAGAAGCCACTTTTAATTTGTAATCTGATTAAGCCATTAGAGGCGAATAGAGGAGTAAGTAACACAAATTGCCGATTGTTTCCATCAGCAAATCCCTCCAATTAATCCCGAGATTAACCCTGATTACACGCAGTAATGGTGATCAATGCACCCTAATGGGGTAAATCCGCCCACTCCACTTTCTTCCACATCCCAGAGCGATCAATTTTAAGTCAGCGTGATTTATCCAGCAGGATCGAGCAAGGCCAGCCCTGGAGATGGGGCACTGCCTGCATCTCCAGAAACAATCAGGGAGCATTAGCTCACTAAGCTAACTGCCTCCCCTGGGGAAAGCAAGCCAAACTCGGGAGAAAAACCTGGTTGCAGTGAAACAAAGAGCAGGGGAATGCCGAGGGCAGCAGGAATGTGAGGTTTCATCCTCCTCGTACGGAAAAGCTCCTGTGAGGTGACCAGACCAAACAGCTCAGAGCAAGGCTGCACTTCTCAGGGATTCCTCTGTCAAAGAGAGGAAGTCAGGCTGCAGAAGAGCTGGAAAGGAAAAAGAAAAGCCTCCCTACTTTGTGATCCAAGCCTCTGTTCTTCCCTTTGCTGCTAAAATCAGAAGTTACCCCAGGCCCATCCATTTCTGAGGATCCCCAAGCACTTTGCAAGCTTCAGAGCCTGGCTTAGTTTTCACTTAGTTCTGTGTTATTTATAGAGCAGCTGATATCCAAACACTTGCTTCAATGGGGATTTTGCCTGTGTACGAACCAAGTAAGAACTAAGTCAGAAGCTCAAGGTTTGACCTTTGGTATACCGAAATCAATTCATCCTGCAGTGAAATGCAGCCATCTCCAGGGTGAAATGCAGCAGCAGTTTAACTGGGCATGGCAATAAAGCAGGTTGATTTATAGACCCTTCTCCTCCACTGCTGCTTTCTCTATTTCAAGTTTAAGAGGAGAGGAGAGAAGAGGAAAAACGGCTGGAGGATGTGTTAAGCTCCTGCATCTCGCTGCATCCCACAGGAGAGAGGCCAGGAGAAATCACATGAGCGATGGCTTATGGGGTCCCAAATTGCCACAGGAGTGTGTTGTACAGAGCCTTGAGGGCTCGGAATTCCTAATGCTTTGACCCAAACTCCAACCAGGAATTTTCCAGGGGTGTCCTTCCAAATATTCCCCCAGCAGCTCACTCTGCATCATGACAGCTTTTCTCCCATGGCAGAGCTGTGCTCTAACCCCTGTGTTGCTTCATCTCCAGAACTGGTTCTATTCTGGCAACAAGGTGAGCCCTTCAAGAGCTGCATTTGGCCAAATCCTCTGGGAGCTTTTGAGGCTCAAAGGTTTTAAAGGATCATAAAGCCATCGTTAACACTCAAAGTTACTTAAGCCCATGGTTCAAACCCTGCCTTGGACCTCCAGAAGGTTGATAGGACACCATGGTCTGGCAGGAACAATAACAACTTCCTGACCTTCACAAGTGTATGGGGAGGGTGATGCAAGGGGACACCAGAGACACAGGAAAGCTGTCACAACCACTGCTTAGCTCTTCCTATTGGGAACTAGGGAAACAGGATGGGAGCTGCTCTGAAGCCTGCTGTACACCCAAAGCTGTCTTCTCAAGACCTACCCACACAAAAACTGAGCTATATTTTTCATGGAACAAAGGGTCTTTGCCAGCCTGTTGCATCCAGGTCCCAAAGGAGGTGTTGGGAACTGAGTCCTAGCACAAGTGTCATGGTCTGTGTGAACCTGCCTAACCCACAGGACTGTGCTGAGGACATCCCCTGTGGCTCTGCTCCCATTGCAGAACCCACACCTTGCCTGCAAAGCAGCACAAGTCCTGCTTTTCATTTCCCTCCACAAGGAAAACAAGGTCTGGCTCCTCTCAGAAACCCGGTGGGGATCTCTGCATCCAGGCTGGTACTTGGGAAAAGTGCCTGTTTTGTTGAGCAGCTCCCTCTGCTCATTCCCTGCTCCAGAAACACTGTCAGAGAGCAGAAAAAAGCACAGCGAGAGGCTGCCTTAGTATCAATCAGTGGTACAGTCCCTCTGGGAGGAAAGGTTTAGCCCCCCTGCAGAAGCAGCGGTCAATAAACATGGCACATGCTTTATCTCCTGTCAAGGCTGCCTTCTCCTATCGACAAACCTGACACTGGCCCCAAGACAGAAGAGGAGGCAGGAGTACATCAGTGATGAAACATCCCACCTTACTTTGGGGTTGGAACTTGGTAAGATCATCCCTTCCAACTTATGATTTTAGTGGGAGTTAAACTGGAAGCAGGTCCTGTCATCAGTGTGGCAACATGCTGTGGTTTAAGCCCAGCACTGAACTCAGGACACAACAGTAGGTGGCTAGAGAAGGAACAGCACCTTCCAGACATGACAGGAAAGCAGCAAAGCAGACCCATGAGCTGGTGCAGCACAAGGGTTTCTGGGAGAAGGACCATCTCACACAGCCCAGGCCTAGCTTCAGACCAGCCAGTTTTAGGGTGTTAAGTGATGCCAAGGGATTTTCCTATCATTTTTCTCCTGTTCAGCTGAAAAGCCTGGGCACCTCAGCATTGCCTTTGTAGAACATAGGGAAGACAGCAGCTCTGTTGCTGAATAATTCAGTATAATATATGGGAACTGTGACACATCAGCCCAGGGTTGGTGTCCTGCTCAGACATGCCCCATACTCTCCATAACCTACGTGACCCTCTGAATGTTGAATCACCTGGCAGTACACAGGCTGATTGCCCTGGTTCCAGGGGAAGGACCCTTCAGCTCCTTGCCTGGAGGGACCTTCCAGCTAAAGAGTGAGCAGACCTGAGTGAAGAGAGAGTGAGCAGACCTGAGTGAAGAGCCCAGCCACAGAGTTGTCACTCCCTGGGACACTGATGTTTCTCCAGAGTCCTGCCTCTGCAGCCATCAGGCTGGGTTTGCATTTTGAGCACTGTACCAAGCATACTGATGCCTGCAGTGCTCTCTGCAGCACTCTACATCTGTCACCCAGGGCATGGACTAGACCCCAAGCACATGTAGGTACACACTGCACATTCCAGGGGATATGATTTCCAGCCCTACCCATTGCCTATGAGGCGTTTTGAAACACATCTGTTTCAGAGTGATGCATGGGGGCCTGATCCTCAGCCACCCCATCTTCCCTCTGACTCCTGCAGCTTCACCAAGGGGCTGTTGTCCTCCTTTGATGTAAAGATGAATAAAGCCTGCCTCAGCTGCAAGAAGCCCTGTGGATTTATGAACTTCTCCTCTATGATGTCTTTCCAATAGTATCCCCCAGAAGAGCATTTGCTCTCCCCTTCCTGCCTGACTCCACCAAACCAAGCATTCCTTTCTCCTCCTCCATCCCAGGCCCCTCTCCACTGGCCTGGGGCGCAATGCTGTTCACCCGGAGCACATGGTACGAACTGAAAGGGCTGCTCTGCAAACCGGGCCACTTGTCAGCTCACTTTATATATTCCAGCAGGTTTGACACCTCCTCGCTGTCAGCCCCACAGAAGGTAATGCAAGCTCACTCGACAGCAGAGATGAAATACTGCAATTCAATCTACTCCCACCCCAAATCATGCCAGGTCTGCAATTCTACAGAGGTTTCCGTAGACTTGAAAAGAAAGGGACAAATAACTGTGATGGAAACCATTCACTGGAGACTTCCAGGGGAAATCATACACCCGCAAGGGGAAAAAGGATCATTAAGAGGTGACAGGAGAAAACATTTGCATTGCAAGTCAAACCAGCTGGAGGCTAGGAGGGAAGCACTGTGGTCACTGACCTCCCCAGTCCAATTCAATCAACTCCAACAATTGGTAAACCCTCAAAGACAGGCCCTTTACTTATTTGACCCAGATCCCCCAAACACAAAAGTCAACTTCTGCCTATAAACAGAACTAGAGTGTTGCGAAGGTCCCCTGAAGTTCACCTCCTGCATTAAACCCAAGTACAAAAAAACCCAGGTGTCTGTCTCCTTTTTAGCAGTCACCTCCACCTCAACAACTCCTGAGAGCCATAACTGCATGGGGAGATTGCTTTGCTTGGCAAACAAACAGATTCAAGTGAGTTCATTAGGAACATCGCTATTGTTTCCCGGCTGAGCGTGCTGATAATGCAATGGCACAGTTAGCTCTTTCAGTGCTCGAAACAAAGCAGAAAGAGATGAAGGAGGCATAAACATGAAGGAGAATTTATCTCTGATCTGAGCATCACATGAAGAATTCTTGTCCCTAAGTACAACCAGGCTGGGAAACAGCAGGTAGGTTGATCCCACACCACTGCAGCGGAAAGGGTGGGCAGGGAGAGGAGAGCCAAGGCCAGCTCCAACAGCCAGCACTGCCCAAATCCAGAGAGGGGGAATACACTCCCCCCAGGGAAAGAAAAACTTCACACCCCACCCCTCATGTTTCTGCCAGAGCATTAACACAGACTTCAAAAACCCTTGAGGGGAGCTTTGAGGAATAGGAGTGATGAAAGAAGGGCTGAGAAGGGACATCTCCCAGCCAGCTGGAGCCTGGGCTCCTCATCAGCCCTCGGGAGCAACCAGCCTCATCACATCCATGCACAGGATACACTCAGAAGCTTTTCCTAACATTTGTATGGTAGCTTGAGCCAGAAGCACTCGATTTTACAGCTCTGCCTTCCAGTCCCAGACTTTGGCTATTAAACAAAGGATGGAAGTTTGCAAAGCTGCCTCCAGTATATTCTCAGATAGCCACACACAGAGCTGGGTAGGAGCATTAGCAGTCTCCACACAGCCAGGCCAGCCTAGAAGAGACACTTCTCCCCAGTGGGCAAATAACAGCAGAGGGAGGGAGTAATATACTCAAGTGACATTTGCACCCAGGTGCAATGATGTGTCACTCATCACAGCTAGACCAAATAGCATCTCTGGGGCACCAAAATTACACAGCCAAGTAAATCCTACAAAATCCATCTGCCCTTTTCAATATTTGGAGATAATTAACTTCTCCAAGCTGAGATATTACAAAAGAAAGCTGTTAGTGAATCTGTTCTGCCACAGGTCTGGCTGGATGTGCAGCCTGCCAGCACTGGGGACACTGAAAGGGCAAGGAAAACATTTCATACTCCCGTACATTCCCAGCTCCCCTGTAAGAAGACTACAGGGATGCACACATAATACAGTGAGTCAGAAGGAGGAAAGACCAAGGGCAAACTTACCAGGACAAACGTCTCTACCGCCCCATCTGTAGCACCTGAACCACAGTCAACACCAGAGCCGTGTCCAGGTCCTGCTCATCCACCAAGAAAGCTGGCTGCAGGGCTAGCTAGAAAAACCAGGCTAAAAGCCCCCCATTACCAAAACCAGACAGACCCCTCATCTGAAAGGAGAGGCACTCACACCAACCCTCATCCAACACCTCACCTACAACCAAACCAGCCATCACCTCCCTCCCTGCAATAAATACACAGCCTGCAGCTGGCCCAGCCCTCCCACCAGCAAATCCCAGTTGGGCCAGTTGATTGCAGCATTCCTTAGCCAGAGGGAGGCAATTAGCACCTTCCTTTCCACCATGGCCCTACAGCTATGTACCCACCAGGGTGATAGATGCTAGGAAAAGCAAACTGGAGCATGGTTCTGCTCTCCTGTCAGACCTGCTGCTCCACACTCACTCTGTTCATCTGAAAAGGCAGGAGATGCTGGAAGGTGTGATGTGCCCATTGCTGTCTGGGAGGCTAGCACTGCCCTCCAGGTGTGCTGTGCTCCCCTCTGGAGCTGAGCAGATGTGAAAGGCTTATCTTTAAATTCAACAGCAGGCCACTGGCCCACAAACAGGACAAGAGAGAAAGCACATGCCCAGAGTGACTGAGGGAGAGATGTGCAGACCGAGAGAGCAACTGAGGGACGATGAGATGGGTAAAACTGAGGAGCCTCCCCAGACAGAGGCTTCCACACACATCTGCTGAGTGCATTCCATCGCTTTAGACAGACTTCTCACCCTGTGGCACAAGGAATGTGAATCCCACAGAGGTACAACTCTGGGGCTCTGTGGAGAGCTAAGGTGCTTTGCCCTGGTGCAGACCCAGCCCCATGGGAGATGACAGGACCGTGGGCTCAGGGGAAGTCCAGTGAAGTTTGAATCCTCCCTGCTAATTGCCACAGATGTGCAAAGAGTGGGGATCCCCAGAGCTGGAGCTGCACCAGTGACCCCTCGAAGAGCTGGCGCTGCCTGTGCTGCCTTCACAGGTCACAGGGGCAGTAAATATTTGCACAGGGCCGGACAAGGAGAAAGCAAACAGGGTTTCCTTATTTATGGGCCTTGGCAGCAGACTCCTTGGGTAGCTCCGCAGCATTTCCGTCCTCTCGGAGCCCCAGCTGGGGCTAAGCCCCCACCATGGACCCCATCTGCTTCACATGGTGCTGCCCCTGGAGGGAAGAGACGGGTGGGAAGCAAAGAACCAGGATAGGGATGTGAGGCCAAAGGCACGGAGGACAGGGAGTGAGTGAGAGTGACAGAGAGAGGGAGAGTGTGAGAGTCTGAGTTTGCAGGAGCAAGTAAAGTGACACTGCATGGGTGTTTTGGAAGCTGTGTTTATTTTACCTGCAGACTAGCAGTAGGGAAGATGGATGCATCAGCTAGGCTGGCTTCCTGGCGGTCCCAGGGGCAATTCCATGCAGTATGTCAGAATGGTGAAGCCCCCAGAAGGGTTAAATGGTGTTACCGAGCCCATCGTTCAGCGAAGGGACAGTCCAGGCTCAGAGAGGCTTCCAAGAAGGTCAGCGAGACAGCCTGAGCCCTTCCTGCATGGCCAGGTGTGTGCCTGCCGGGACACACTCACACACACGCGTATGTGTGAGAGGAATCTCTTGTACAGACGGGTTCACTCCCTGCAACCGCTGCTGCAGGGGCCAAACAGGGCATAGGAGCCGGGGAGGAAGCAGGAGCTGTGGGAGCGCTCCCGGGGTCTCCGAGTGGGAGGTCTGCATCTCCTGCCAGGGGAGCACCCCGAGCACAGTCCTGCCCAGAGCCTGCTCCAGAGACACAAACCATGAGCCTACCTTGAAGCAGCTGGGTGTCCCGAGCGTGCCTCATCTGCTTCCCATCATCCACCACAGACGGATGGCAGGAGGCAGAGGGGAAGGAGCTTGAGGATCACTGACCCCTCTTCGTGCTGAGTTGTCTGGGTTTAGGAAGGTTTCAGACTTATTACAAACCTCCAGAGTTGTTGATTTCTTGGATTTCTGTCATGTCACAAGAAGCTTTCTCTGGGCTGAAAAGGGCAAGGGTATATATATTTTACCCCATAAACTCCCCTGAGGCAAAGGTAAGCCCATGAGGCCAGGGGTTAAAAAGACCCGAACAAGCCTGGAAATACTATGAAGGAAAAGGGAAGGAAGGATTATGTGAACAACAGGATCCTGGTGGCTCTTCAGGAGGGGTCAATATGGTTTGGTGGGCATGGACAATGTTTGCTATCGTGCAGGTGTCCAGCATGAAGAGCTGCGCTGGAACAAGTCCCATCCCCGAATTTGCTCATAGCTCAGAGGGATAATCCCCCTGGGCCAAGCCTGGTGCTGCCTGTTGGTTGCTGCAGCATGGCTGACTGCTTTGTGTACAAACCCTGGCCAATGTAGGCACTGGTCAGTCTGTTTCTCACTCCAGCAGCATGAGCAAGAGACTTTCTCCTGACAGGGATTGATGGTGTCTGGCTGAAGCTTTAGGATTCCCCTCCCAGGTAAAGCACGGTGCAAATCACTTCTCTTCCAGGCAGTCATCTCACCAGCCAGCAAATGCACGACTGGGTTTGTGGGAGATCAGAGCAGCCAGAACCATGGTGGAAAGGGAAAGCTAAAGCCATGTCCACACTGCTATGCACACTCTTCTCTCCACTGGATTTGTGCATCTGCGAGGTCCCCACAGACTGCATGGGGACCACAGGTGAGTCCTCCAGGAGGGGCCTGCCACCCAAAGCAGGCTGAGAAGCACATGTAGTGGTCTGTGCTGGTGCATGAATGCCCAAACCACTCTGCCTCTCCTCCTTCTGAACCCACCTGCGTGGTTCACCACTCAGAAGTAGCTCCCAGTCACTGGGACCTTCTGGACAAAGGGCCCAGGGTTTTTGTCATGAGGATGGAGGCTGGTGTTTCCCTCAGGGCTGAGATAACATCCCTGAAAAAAACAGCTGGAGTAGAGCAGAGTGTGAGCAGGTTTGAGGCTGGAAAGGGTTCATTTGCAGAACCTCCAAACCAGCAGCCCTGGCTGGGTCTGACTCTTGCCTTGCTCCTTCTGCCGTAATTCATCCTGCAGCAAAGTGAGACTAAACGGTTACCATATGGATTCGATAGCATGCTGCACCTGCTTTCCACCCTCGGCAGCCACATGTGGTACAGTGTGATGGAGAGGCAGGGCTGTGTGCAAGCATGCGTGTACAAATCAATCACAACACCAGCTCAGGGGTGGCTGGTGCTTCACACCAGCTCCTCAAGGCTGGGCCAGCCAGGCCTGATGTGGGGGGGGGGTGCTTCTCCTATATGGAGCCACTGGACCTGGCGAGGTCCTTGGTGGGTTGGTGCCCCAAGGAACAAACTGTAAGCTGTGCAGAAGTACCCAAAGGGTTCCTGTTGCCACTGGGAGCAATGCAGCAGCCTGGCTGAGGTGTTCCATGGGGAAAGAGACGTACCTGCTGAGGGAATCCTGCCTGGCTGGGGGACTGAAGTCCCCTATGCCAGTGGCAGTGGGAGAGCTAAGTGCACCACATCCACCAAGGGAAGAGGAAAGGAACTTGGGAGCCATTTATCCCTAGCAATCTGTATGTTTTCTTATAGAGAACATAAATAAGGAAATAAACTGTCACTGGCCTATAGAAACCATCTGACTGAAGCTCCAGGAATCTCTGGGATGAGTTTACAGAGCTCTGTGTAAACACAGTAGATGGGGCACAGACTGGGGCTGAGGCTGCTGCCGGCTGGGGAGAAGCTATGGCTCCCACCTCCACACTGGTTAGGGATGCCACTGTCCTGAGTGCATCTCCCTGGAAGAGAGCAGATGCTGGTGGGTGGTTTTCTTGCAGAAATAATGAGCCAAACTGATTTGCCTAATGCTGAAGGAAAGTCAACACGCATTTGTTTTCCTGCTTCAAGGGCAGGGCACTGACAGAGATGGAGCACCCAGTAAGGGCAAGAGTGGGAAAGCAGCAGCACCCGGGTGCCCTCAGCCCCAGCACTGGTAACCTCACAGCTAGCACAACCATCTGACTGCTCACTAGCACCCCTGTACCATGCCTGCCATTCCTGGGCAGGCTTTTCCTTATACTGCTATGGCCCGGAAGGTGAAACAAGTGATGGCATGGGGTATGTACTGCTAGGAAGGACTCAGGCTCAGCTGTATCCTGTAGCTGCAGCTGGCCTTGCCAATGCAGCACCTTCAGCACTCATGACAAGGAACATTCCAGGGGCTTGGGGGCTCCAGCCCACCCCAGCAGCTGGTACAGGTCTTACAAACCAACCTGAGGTAAGGAGGGGCTACCGGTCCTTGATGTCCCAAGACCCAGGCATCTGCGGCTTGTGCAGGGGTGAAGATGTGGATACTCCTGCTCTGCAGCCGGAGGGGAAGCCCTGTGTAATCTCCTGTCACCCATTTCCACTTTGTCCCTCTCTGAACACTAAAATATCTATGTCAAAAGTAGACATTAAATTTAAGGAAAGCTAAATAGAAATTAAACTTGTGTATTTTGAGAGGAAATGAGTCCCGTAAGGTGATCATGCTGCTATGCACAGATGATTGATGTCAGTTTATTTATCTGCTACTGCTAAATGCTTGCAAAGGAGAGAAGAAAGGAGCGCAGCCAAGCTCTGGCAGGTTCAGCAGTGTCCAAGGCGAGAGCTGGGCAGTCTGTGACCAGCCTGTGCAGTACAAATCTTCTGGAAGCAGAGCTCTTGGACTTCCACTGCACAGATCCCCCCTTTTCTCTGTCCCAGCTGGCTCATGCTTCATCAGCTCCAAAACCACAAGTGAGCATATGGCTGAGGAGAGCCTGTGTGGTGCAGGGGCCGTTGCTTGTTCTCAAGTATCTTTCCATTACCCTTTCCCTTTCCTTCCCTTAGGGCAGTGATTACTTATTTCTCAGCCCCTACCCCTCACATGGGTTGCACCCCACTCTTCTCTAGCTGGGTCCTTATGCAGGTAATATCTTGCTGTCTCCTGCCAGGATGTCTTGGAAGCTGCTTTTGCTGCCTCTGTTCCCCTTCCCTATGAGGCTGTTTTGTTGGCCTGGCTACTATTTGCATAATGGTGCCCATAATCGCTTGAGGAGGAAATCACTTCCTTTCACTGGAACTGGAGACCTTTTCATTGCATTTATTTGTACATATACATTCCCGAAAGCTGTGCAGTGACAGATGCTGGAAGCGACCGCCTCCGTGCAGTGCAATCAGACACCCTCCGCACGGCCCTGCCGCTTCCTTTTAACAGCCTGGTTTTTTATCCTGCGGAAAACAAGGATTGCTGATTGAACGGTGGTGCCGTTGCAAACACTGCTCATTGGGTCCCAGCCATCTGTTAATGCGTTCAAGGTTATCCAGGGGCTGACTCACGCTTGCTTCTCTCATTCTCTCTCTCTTCAAACCCTGCTCTTCCTCATTTTACACTTCCTTGGAAAGAGATCAGTGACATGGTATGTTTGACAGCCTAGGATGTGTTAGTCATTGCTTACCCGTTGCTGAGTGACAGTGTCCTCCTGCTGTGGCTGCGCTGGGCACGTGTGTCCTGGGGATGCCACCCATCCATCCATCCGTCTGTCTGTCCATTCATCCATCCATCCGCTCTAGGAAACCTGGGCAGCTGGAGCTCCAACCCTGCCTCTGCACCTCATCTCAAGGAGAAGCTCTTACATGGCACCATCCTCTTCCAAATTCCTTGCTTCAGGATCCTTGTTTTGCAGGTAAATAAATATGTGTATACAGATAAAACAAAAAAAGGGGGAGTAGAGGGAGAGAGGAAAAAGAGGGATAAGGTGTGAGAGGAACAGTCCCAGCAAGGTGTAATGGCAAAGTTCAGATGTGCTGACCAGTGGACAAAAGGTGCCTCAGCAGTTTGCTCAACATGCAGCCAACCTGTGCTTATGGGTGAGGATCTGCCCAGCAACCCTGCTTGGACCAGACCTAAGGACAAGGATGGGCTTGTCCTAGCAGCACTGTATCTGCCCACAGGGCTGGGTGCAGGGAAGCTGCTACTGCTGCCCTGGGGCAGGGCTTTGTGGTCCATGAGGGTCCAGCCATCTGCCAAGCACTGATGGGATACACTGAGGATCCATTCTGGCAGGGAAGCCCAGCTGCTGCCTCTCACTGCTCCTGGGAGAGTGGAGCAGAGCAGTTTTGATGTGTCAAAACAAAGGCTTTGTACAGGAATGTGCTAACTTCAGCTTAACTCTTTTCAGGAATTTCTGCTCAAAACTGAGAGCTCAAAATCATCCCACTCCAAACTCATCCCTGCTGCCCCACAGGGACACAGAGCTGGGGGAGCAGGATGAATCCTGCCTGGGCTGGTGCTGGGAACCATGGTCTGGGCATGGGGCTGGGAGCAGGTGAAGTGTTGTTCTCTCCAGAAATGGTTTCGATTAGAAATTATTAGAATAAAAATGGGCAAGTAAAGTACAAAACAACACCACTGTCATGGTCACACTTCCTGTGAATGTTTCTATTTTGATGAGTTGACATTGCTCATGAAAGCCTTCCCTTCCCAGAAAAACCCCAAACACTTGAAGCTGTTCATAATTGCCCTTGCACAGCGGAGGGCAGTGGGTTTAACCTCCCAAAAGGAAGGTGTGGGTGTCAGCACACGGCTTTTGTCTGGTGAAATACAACCCCATGGCAGCTCTGACCACAGTCCATACATGCCTTGGACCCCCTATGCCTGGAGGAGCCAGGGCTGCTGCAGAGCAGAGACACAATTCAAATGGGTTTGCTGCAAGTTATTTGCAAAGGGAAGGTTTAATGGCCAGTCCCGGACAAGGAGCATCATGAGGAATTCAGGAAGATGCCTGCATGCACTCAACCAACTCTCCTTCACCCGGGGTCCCCAGGTCCTGGTGATGAAGAGTCCCTGGCACTGGGCTGGCCACAGAAGCCATCAGAGCGAATCTGCAGCCCTTCTAGCTCCACTTAAGAGACTCAAATCCTATTTAATGAATGATCATTAACCGGGGACATTTCAGATGAGAAAATCGTTTTAGGAACGAGCAATTAAATTCTCATGCTTAGATCACGTAACTCACTTCTAATTAAACTCACTGTAAATTACAGCAACGGTATTTATTTTTAATGAGAAATAAAACTGAAAAGAAATTGTGGCCCTTCAAAAAAAAAAGGAAATGAGAGAAAGGCAGAGAGGGAGCGAGTGATGGAGGGGAAAGGAGCAGAGAGCAGGGAGAGAGTTCAAAAACAGGCAGAAAAAGGCTATTAAACCCTTCCCGCTGCAGTCAAGCATCCGCCAAGCACCAATCTCCATTCCTGCTCTGTGTCTGAGGACCTCCTGGCAACAGCTATTTATATTTCTGACCTTTCCCAAAGGTAGGTAAACGTCCAGAGCTGTGGCTCTTGGGGGTTTTGCCACTGGGAAGCTGACTTGCTTTGCGCTCTCTCCAGATACAGCTGCGGCATGACAAGGAAAAATGGTGCCCATATGGAGACATTAATGATCAGAGGTTCAAAGCAAGCACGGAAGGATCGACTGCTCTCCAAGCATATATTAATCACATCCATCACGGCACGGCTCTGGGCAGTGGCAGGGAAGTGGCAGGCAGCAGCTGGCGGGAAGTCCAGCACCGGGCTGGAGAAGGATGCTAATGGTGATGGGGAAGGTGTAACACTGCAGGCTGGGATTGATGGAAGCTAGGCAAGGAAATTTGGGGGTTGCCTGGCCCATTGTCCTCTCATGGATGCAGAAGTCTCCAGATCTCACCCGCCTCTGCCATGGGACCTTGTGTACAGGGCATGGAGAAGGAGGAAGGGAAGCACTGGCATCTGAGTGTCCATGGCAGATGGAACCCACAATTAACCATGTAGTTAGGGCAGACAGAACACATTCCAAGTGATTACTGCAAACTCATCAAGGGTGCTTAGCTGTGTAACAAACATCCATGTGCAAAGGTACGTCTGTTACTAACTCAAGTAAATTGTCCCTTCCTACGTAACACATCAAAGCCCTAGAGCCCAATTGCACATCACCACCGCAGTTGTGCTCCACTGGCATCTTTCACCCAAGGACCTCACAGCATTTTCCAAACAGCAATTAGTTCAAATCACTACCTTTCTGATATGGTGTTTATCCTTAATTTTCAGACAGGGAAACTGAGGTTTAGGACTGAGTTCTGACTCACCCACCAGCACCGCAGGAATGGAGGCAGAGCCTGAGGTGCTGCTGGGGACTAGCAACATCCATTCAGCCTCCCAGACCCACTGGTTATGTCACTAAGGCCCCACGAGCATCCTACAGCACTGTGCTGTACATAGGAATAGCCCCAGTCTGTGGGCCGGGAGTTTATTTTTAGTGGAAAACATGCTGGCTGGCATCCAGTAATGATGGGCTTAACCCCACACACTCGAGTTCACGCCAAGCCTGCTTGGAGATTCATAAAAGTTTAATGTTTTTCAGCAATGTTTCCGCTCTCTCAGCGCCGTCTGTGCCTCGCTGGGATGGAGCTGGCGGTGAAGAGGCAGGAGCTGCTCTCCAGCTCCCCACCACAGCCAGAGCAGAGGCATGTTGGGGGTCCCCCGAGGGGAGTGCAGAGTGGGGGCAAAAGGGCTCTGGGCTGAGCAATGCCTGGCTCAGCCCAGCCTAGAGGCAGCCTCAGCTCCTGTGTGATGAAGGCAGTGGTGCTCCCCTTGCTGAAGGAGATATATGCATCCTGGTTCTCACCCCTGAGCGAGAGCTGGTGCTGCAGAGGGAAAGGAGCAGCTGTCGCTCACCATCCCATAGCTCGCCATCCCATGCCAGGGCGGTCCTGCTGCACCAACACAAAGGCGAGTGATACAACCCCCTAGTGCAACCCCTCGTGTGCTCAGGACAGAGTGAATCGCCAAGAGCATGCTGAAAATGGAGCTGGAGCTCGGAGCAAACCAGGCTCCTTCAGCTTCCCGGAAACATTCCCACGAGTCCCCCAGGGAGCTTTTCCTTTCGCGCTGGCTCTGTTTAAACAAGCTCAGTGCCTCGGCACAATGGTGCACGCTCCCTCCCTGAAAGCCTCACTAATGACTTTTTAGAAGGGGCCCTCTCAGGCTGTTAAGTCAGTGTCGGATTTAGTGTGCGTGGTGTGGCTTGCCAGCTGTCTGCACGCGGATTTAAACCTGATCCGCGTGGAACAGCGGCAGCTCCGGCGCTGGGCTTCGGACAAAAGTCATGATTATTCCCCTCTTCCCAACAAAGCCGGCTGTGTCCAAAGGCTTCCTGGCCATTGCACCGCTGCTGCCCCGGTGCTATGCTTCCCATCCCCGCTGGCACTGTCTGTGGAATNTGTCCAAAGGCTTCCTGGCCATTGCACCGCTGCTGCCCCGGTGCTATGCTTCCCATCCCCGCTGGCACAGTCTGTGGAATGATGGGTGGCACATGGGCTCTGACATTGTGCTCCGTGGATATATTCCTGTTACACAGAGCTGCAATCAAAATACTGGCCCTAGAGGTGGCTGCATTAGGTCAGGATGGAGATGGGGAGAAAGAGGGTAATGGGTATGTCTGTCCTGGCATCACCTGCCTTTACCCTGTTTGAGGGAGGAAGAGAAATCCTCAGTATCTGGGGCTGTGCACAGAGCATGTCCCTCCTGCAAGATGATCAGAGCACCAGGGATGCATCCCCACCTGGCTCCTATTTTTTTCACTTCAGTATTGATGTTTTAGCCGTGAGGGCTCGGGAGGCTGTCACCTGTCGTTGTTCTTGGTTATTTCCAAACACGAAACAGCAAAGTCCTCAAGCTTTTCTCGGTCCAGGCACTTCTTTTACTTGAAACGTCCTCCTGTTCTGCCAGATGAGAAAGGCAAGATGAGCATGACTCTAATATCTGTTCCTCACCCTTTGAGTGTTGAAGCCCACCCACATCTTCATCTGATGCTCTGCAAGTTGTTGCCAACCCGGGGCACAATCTGGCCCATGTGTGGACTGAGGGAGAGGTAACTTCCACCCACGCTGCCCTTGAGGTTTCCATAGGGATCATGTGCAGGTGGTTGGACCATCTGGAGCCAGGGCTGGCGCTGGGAGCGTGTGTGTGTGTGTGCATAGGAGGTAGAAGAGGTATGTGAGCACCTGGGACAGAGTGGGTTCAAGTGTGCACAGGGTACAAGGGGAAGTGCTGCCCTGTGCTGGGGCTGCTCAGGAAGAGCATCACAGGAGCATTTCAGCAGCACTTGGGCTTCCCCCTTGGAAAGGGAGACTCAGAGAGTCCCTCCAGCTCCCCCCCATTCCTGAAAGCCCGTGCTTCCATATGCACTGTTCTAGCACTTGTAGGTTATTAACGGTGGCTGTTGTGTGGCTGCTCTTTAAACCAGAAGATTCCCACCTCGGACAGAGGCAGCAGGAGATACAGCCTGGCCGGTGGTGAGGTAGCCAAGTCAGCACTCCAGCTGCCCAATTTAGCCCCACTGTTTCTGTCTGAAATGGCATGTGCATATGGGAGAGGCCTGGCTGCGGGCTGCCTAACCAGGTCAATGTTAAACACATGCCCCTTCAGAAAGATTATATGGAGCCTGTTTTCCACGGCCTCAGACAGCTGTGCTCAGGCAGTATCATCTGTCTTTTAATGGTGCCCTGCAGAGCTCTGAAGTTGCCACTATTTAGGCATGAGGGGAAGAAACAAAGCGAGCACAGGAGAGAAGAGGTGGCAGCCGGAGGAAGCACCGGACCCTGCCTACGCGGATCCTGCTGCTGCTGCTGGGGCTGGACTGGTGACAGCGGGAAGGGTCATTAGTGAGGGGGTTGAGTTTCTGCCCTTCTCATGGTCTCCTCAGGGAGAAGCACCCCACAGAGCTGCCCTCGCCTCCAGCAAGCACCAGCTCAGCCCCGTAACTGGAGCTCAGGCAGGAGGACAGGTTGGAGCCTAATGAGTTCCAACTCCCGGAGTAAGGAAACAGCAATCAAAGGGCTTGTTATTGATATAAAGAGCTACTGTGTTGCCCTGACACCTTTGGCTCTTGAACTGCTTAACCACCTGCCTGGGGAGTGAGGAGAGGCTTTGGTATGGTGCTGGCTTGCATGCACGGGATCTCTCCTCGTCCTGTTAGGGGGATGCATCATCCCTGCTCAACAGCAAAGCATCCACCCTGCCACCAGCCATGCATCTTGCAGGAATGGAGTCCTGCAGGATGAGAACCAGAGGGCAGCTCGGCTGGCAGCAGCCCCACAGGGTAACCCTGCGAGAGCCAATTCCCCTCTGAGGGTGTTTGTCCTCTGAGATGTGCATCCAAGGAAATGGTAGCTGGGATGCTGAGGAAAGGGAACTGATGAAGGGAGAGCCATGGGAAGGAATGAAGATGTCTGGGGAGCTGTGGGGGAGGAATTCCTCCCTGAAATGGATGATGGTATTAGATCCAGATCAACCCAGGAGCTAAAACATCCACAGCTCAGTCTGCGGTTTGGAGCTGGGCCCTGTAGGAGCTGGAGCATTAACAGCCACACCACCTTCCCGCTCAGTAAGCCTGCCCATCCACATGTCTCCTTGTGAGGAGGCATAAGGGCCTTCCCCAGCTGTACAGAGCTGCCCCAGATAAATACCCGACAGCTGGAACAGAGAGAAATGGAGCTGGTTCTCTAACTGCCAGCACGAGCCAATCTATCACACTGGTCCTGGCACCTCTTTTCGGAAGGGAATCAAAGGGCTCCTTAGTGAGAAGGGATGAAATGACAGGTAGAAAGGCCAGAGGATAAATCCTTCTGCCTACTGGGACTGTTAAATATTAGGAGAGATTAGTGTCTGACAGGGGAGAGTAGGACAGCAGCTCTGCTAAACAGCCAAAGAAATGTATGGAATTCCTGCTCCTTTGTCAGTGGCAACACTCAGGGTGGAATAAAAGGGAGAATGAAAAATACCTTTCCCTGATTTAAATTAAGAAAGGAGCCGGTGCAGAGCCCTTCCCAGAGCTGCCTGGAATGGGCAGCAGTGTGTAGGCACTGCAATGTGGAGCAGTGCCCAGGCTCCACATCCTCTGCACAGCGTCTTCTCCCCATCCTGCTTCTGCACCTCAGCTGCCTAAATCACAGCCCCTCCGAGCATGGACCTCTCTCTGTTGACACAAGAAGGGGGTAGATGAAGATGGATGCAACCAGCATGGTGCAAGAGGCTGCCTAGAGGCATTTGCTATCTGTCTCTCTTTCTCCCCAGCCTCCCTAGGTAGATAGTGCTTCCCTCCTTCCATCATTCCTTAGGCACAGTGGTCTCTTAAGTTCTGAATGTGCACCTTGCTGATTGCCATACACCAAAGGCAAGGGGTGCCTGCAGCCAATCTGCCCAAAGACTGTTCCCAAGGAGCACCTGGACATCTCACAGCACCTCCAACCTCTTCTGCACCCCATTATAAAAGTCTGATCGCTTTTTCTGGTTACAGAGAAATGAAAGCAAGCTGTGCTCACAGGCTGCAAATAAGGCACCTCATCATGAGCAGCCCCAATGACCTCTGCTCAGCCGATGAGGCTGTGACACCACAGCATCCGTAAGACAACCCCAGGTACCATATTAAAGGGTATGGTGAGACAAGTGAGTGGAGGAGAAACAGAGACCTGCCACCTTTCTTCCCTTGTCTCCCTTCAGCTGTTTCCAAAGGGGTTGCATGAAAGGCATGACAGAGGCGGAACTTTCTCCCTGCTCACAACTCTTTGCACAAACTGCACCATATCTCTTTGCAGGAGCCACCCTGTAGGTGTAGTACACACTGGTCTACTGGGGCAAATCCCTGGATGGAGGAAAAAGAGAGTTACCCTGCTCCTTGCTCAGGAGCTTCCCTGGCTCCTGTTTTTCTTGCCTGTCCCTTACTTTGGCCGTCATTCCAAAAGGCAGGAGGTCAGCCTGTTTGGTAGCATCACCCCAGTGTTAGCAGCTGCAGTCACACTCGCTGTCTGGGTATGTTCCTGTTGGGCAGTGGAAGCAGGAACAGGGGAAGGAGAGGGCTGGGAGAGGAGGAGTCCGGCAGGGATCAGTGGGTCAATCCATCTTGGCAGATTATCCAAAATGATAGTTTCCATTTCCTTGCTAAGGCGTCATAAAGCGCTTTGCTCAGACCAGTAAAATATATGCGATGGGGCTTAAAGTATTAAAAAATAGGCCAATTTTCATACCTTCGATGTCTGGCATGTCACAGCTTATTAACCAGCTGAAAAGCCTCTGTGTCACGGACAGGTGAGGGGGGCAGGAGTGTGTGTATGGAGTGCGCGCAGGCTGCTTGTGGCCCTGTCTGTGCTGCCAGGCAGGGCGGAGGAGATGAGGTTGATGTGAAGGGAGCAGAAGGACTCTCCACCCTACACAAGTGCACGGAGCCTTGCTGTGCGCTGCCTCTTGCTCTGAGGCAGGACGCAGGCGAGAGGGGCCAGACTGTCAAATCCAGCCCCATCCTAAAATGAAATTCAGAAACTTGTCAGACCCCCATCTTGAACCAGTTATGTTTCTTCCCTCAATTACCCCGCTGGAAAGCTATTTTATAAACTCCCTCGTCTGATGATTAGGAGAAACCTCCTTCAATTTTAGCTGACATTTATTCACGACAGTTTTCTACCCATTTATGCTTATGCCAACAGTGTCCTTCCACTTACGGTGTTCCTTGCATTCCTGGGTGTTTCCTCACCAATGTATTTATAGGCAGCAATTATAAACATCTTAGCCTCTGATTTGGTCTTAGACTACACAAGCAAAACGTTTTCAGAAGCAGTTGTCCTGTCTGTGCCCACTAAACCACATTTGCTCTGTTTGGGAAAAAAGCTTCACAGATGACTTGTGTCAGCCTCAGATCCGTAAATCTCATCCCACCTCCTCATTTTCAATAAAAAAATTGCAAATCCATTGGCCTAAATACACTTTTTCTAACCAGCAAACCATGATACCCGCTATCCTTTTCAAGCACATTCAATGCAAGATGAGAGCTGAACAGATCAACCAGAAGGCAGAGTCTGTTTCCAGTCAGATCACAGAGTTGAGCAGGCATTTAGCCCATCCACACTGGAGTAACCAGGCTTAGTAGAAGAAAGGCTCTCTTAGAAAGGAACTCCTCTTATGAGCAAAGGCTGAGAGAGCTGGGGTTTTTGAGCCTGCAGAGCAGAAGGCACTGGGGGAACCTGAGAACCTGATGCTGATCTACTTCTCTGAGCCCAGGCTCTAGTGACACTGCAGCTTGGGAAGGACCTTTCATGCCACAGGGATGCGAGACCACCTCTCTCTTCTTCTCACTGCATACAAGCCTGTTGCAACTAAGCCCCAACCAAGATGCATCTCCCAAGGCTTCCAGCCCCAGCTGAGCTCTGTCTACACCTGCAATGTGTAGTGATTGCTGAGAGCAGTTGCAGAGGGCGTGCTGACACGTTTGTCATGGGTGCAGGAAACCCATCCGTGTTACCTTTCCAGTCCATGAGCCTCCAGAAGCTGCTGGAAACCACAGGAAGGCTGCAGTGAGCCCAGCCTCAGGAAGGATGTACTTCATTCAGGACCTGAACTCAGTCCTTAGGAGCCCCGAGCGGGGCTGTCAGCAGACAAACAGCAGCTTCTCCGAACCCCCGCGTTTCCTGGCCCCGTGCAGCTTGCTCTGGCTGCAGCAGGTTGTGTCACATCTGAGAGAGCAGGTAAAGCAAACACTGCCGTTCTCTGCAGCTGGTAGCAGTGCCTCGGGGAGCCCAGCACCCGCCGTAGCTGCGGGCTGGCAGGTGCCCCATCGTCGTCGCCACTGGCATTGACAATGTTATCTTTGGATGCAAAACCTGGGGAAAATTGAGTGCTTGAAAGAGGACGGGCTCTCCTGGGTCAAATTAGTCATTCCTCATTAGAAAAGCCCTGCTGGTTTCTTTGTTTCTCTTGCTCTCCAGTGTACCTAGATAAATACATTTTCTAATTCTCCAAGTCCCACTGAATAGGAGAATGGCAAGGTGAGAATATTAAAGCTGCAGATTATCAAGTGCTTCCCATGAATTGAGCCTCCAGCAGAGGAATGATGGGGAGGGAGGCTCGGGGGTAAACTGCAAAGGAGGGAGAAGGATGGGGAAGCAAAGGAGGAAGACAGGGGAAGGAGACAGAAGAGGATGGATGGGGGGGGGAATGCCAGAGGAGAGAGCACATGGAGAAAGCAGAGGGCTGATGGAGGAGAGCACAAGGGGGAGAGCTGCACTGTGGAGAGGTTTGGCAGCTGCTGAAAGTGTTACACATTTCAATTTTTAATGATTCAAAAATACACCCATTAACATGTCAGAGGCAGAGGTAAATGGCAGGGGTTTTTTACAAGCCCTAATGTCTTTGAAGAACAAATGCTGTACAAAAAAGAGGCTTTTAAGCGTTTTGGCTGGGCAGTGCTGCCTGCCCCCTCTCTTCCAGGGCAGTGCTCCCTCTCCAAGGCTGCCGATTTTTGCATCGTTTTGTTTTGGTTGATTGTTCTCCTTTCTATTTTTCCTCCAACCTCTGTCTGTCGGGGATCTTCCAGTTCACAACACAAACCTGTGAAATCAGGAGCATTCAGCTCTTTGCTCCCAACATCCTCTGGCAAATGGATTTACATCAGGTGCAGGCAGTGGCAAACTTCAAACCTGTGTTCCCAATTTCAGCTGATGCATTTCCTGCTGCATGCCTTGGTGATCTGGCTTGCTGCTGTCTGTGCCTGCTTCTTTCCAGGTCCCCCTTCTTCTCTGCCTTCTCATCCTATTGCCTGGCTATCGTGACACTTTCAAGACTGAGAAGCAAAAGCAAAAAGCCAAGTTTTCCAAGTAGGAGTAGCTGTAAGCTCAAAAGCAGGGAAAGGTGCTCCAGAGGGGTCTTTCACACAGGAGCCAAAGGTCAGGTCCTCCACTCTGGGCAATGAAGCCATCTGCAATGCTTGAGAATGCATCTTCCAGCAGCCACAAGCACTGGCAGCTGAAGCCATCAGCTGGGGCACGTATTGCAGGTGTGAAAATGGGACTGCTCCCGGGGTGAAAGCTCCTGCCTGACCCAACTGAGCAGGAATGCCACCCAAGCCACAGTGCTCTGGAGAGAGGAAGAACCAGGGGAGATGCAGTGCTTATGTTTCACCTGTTTCTTAAGACATGGAAGCAAGCGAGGATGCTGGTCAGACCACTTCACTTCCATCTTCCCTTGCCAACATCAGCTCTGGCTCAGCAGGGCATGCAGAATACAGCAGGAATTTCTGCCAGGTCCAGGGTATGTCTTTCCATGCAAAATAAATGACCTAATCCAAAAATAAAGGAGAACCTGAGTAGTGTAAAATAAGCAAAGAAGTGGCACATGCCAAGTGGGTATACAAGGCTCAAGTCACTTGCATTGGTCCTGTGAAGGAAGCATCACACTTTTACAATGTGTATTATGGCAGTGGGAATAAAACGGCACCGTTTTGGATGGGGAAGTTATTAGATCCCACAGCCTCCCAGAAACACTGAGAGTGAGGAGTGATGGGCATCAGGAAAGAGAGCCTGTGCCCGTGCACACCATCAGACCTGCATCTGATGCAGAGACATGCAGGTTCCCAGTGCTGGGAGTGGACCCTAAACCCTATGGCTGCCTGCGCTGGCTCAGCTGTAGACAGCTCCGGTGTTCCACACTCTGGGCACACTGCAGATCTTCAGAAATCTTGGGTCAGCATCCTCCATGCAAGAACTCACCCTGAAAAACAGAGACGTGGGGTACCACATACAGCAGTCTGCTCCTGGGTGGACATGCGTGCAGTGGAGCCCTCGCACCAGGCGGAAAGGAGCGTGCTCCTTTCCCCCAGCAGCCTTCCCTCCCCACCTCTTCTGCTGATCCTACATTTTCTGTTCCAGCTGGAAGCCTCAAAACAAGTTCCGAGGGGTTGTTCTCACAGCATTCCTGCCCTGCTCAGACACGGGAAGTGAAAGGAGCCTCTGGAGGGAAAGCTTCCTGGCCAGAGAGCCCCGTGCATCCTTACTGACCCAAAGGCATTCAAAGAGTCTCTAAGGAAACCCACCACTGGTCCCTCACAGGGCTAGTGGATGGACAGATAGCTGGATCTTTGCACCTTTGAGAGGATCTCATCACTCAGTCTGAGGCTGAATACATATTCATCATATGTGGATTTCTTTTTAATGGATAAAATACCTTCTTTTTAAAGAGAAACCCTACTGCTGATGGCACAAACAGCTGTGCAGGGAAATATCATCGGAGCAAACCCAGTCAATATCCCTCCCTGGGCGTCCTGGGGAATCTAACAGCTTTTGACTTTCAAAATTACTCTGAATGCAAAGGAATTTCAAAGAGAAGACAGAAAGCCTCCCCCGGCTGCTCAACCACATCAGCTGGGCAGTCTTCCCAAGCCTCTTCCCATCCACCCAGCATTCCTACCCCTCTTTGGTGGGCTTGGATCATGGGCAGGCATTTTCTCCCCTGCCTCTCCTGAAGAAGATGCTGTGGGTGCTCCTGTGTGTTGGGCAGGGAAAGCTGTTCCATTTTCACTAGCAGGTGACTCAAAGTTAGGTTTCCCAACTACACTCCAGAGAAGGAGCTTCTCAAACCTCCCACTACTGTCCCTTGTGAACTGTTATTGAGTTTGACATGTGTTGTTCTATTCCTGATGGATCCCGGCCACTGGAATATCCATCTGATAATCGAATAAAATAGCCAAGTCCCCTGCATGCTGCATATTTCATATGCTGCTCCCTGATTTCCATTGTTTCACATTGTTTAGACTGTTAGTCAGAACAATTTGTCATCCTACCCCTGCTGCCTAGTGGGATTCAGCTTGTTGGGGAGAAAGCGAATGCATTCACCACAGCGTGCACTGCCTGCACAGCAGCCGGCAGAGATGCAGTGCTCAACCAGGCCCATTCTGGGATCCATTACAGCACAACTCCTGCCCCTCACTACAGGGCTGGTTCATGAAACCTGGAGGGAGGCTTATTGCCTGCCCCAAAGATCTTCCAGGCTGAGCAAAACAGTGTGAGCTTCAGGGTAGAAGGTGAGGGAGGGAAGAGGCTGAGGACTATGGGCAGAGGCCGAGGGAAGTCGAAGCTGGCTTTGGAGAGCCAGGGCATTGACCAACAAGGGGAAAGAGGGGTTTTTCTGGCATGGCACTGCAGTCTGGGGGGGCTGCGGAGCTCCCGGAGCTGCAGGAGCTCCTGTCAGCTTCATTTCTCACTCCCCCTGCTTGAGGTAAGAGACTGGAGACCGGCTTTGCAGGCAGAGCGAGCAGGCAGCTCCACTGGCTGGGTTCCACGTGCTGGCTAACAGGCAGGGGTTCCAGCCCAACCAAAGCAGCTTCCATTCCCATTCCTGCTCCGATCCCTTCAGGGGTTCCTTGCATTATAAACACCTCCTCAGGAGAGAGGGGTTGCTCTGGCTTCTGTTATTCTGTCTGTTGAGTTGCCCTGTCAGCTCCACTTTGGTGTCAGAATGGTTCAGGCTTTGGGGGAGTCTGTGGGTAAAGCAGCATCAGGAGGTGCACAGCTACAGAGGGACCCAGCCTGATGAGCTGTCCCATTGAGCCCTGGTGCCCTCTCAAGGAGTCCAGGGGATGGCTTCCATGCGTGCACTGATCCCGGTGGGAGAGCTGGAGGCAGTGCTGATGAAACCTGGTGACCAGAGGAGCAAGTCTGACAGCTGAAGCCCTTTTTTATGTTCCTGGGCTGTCTCCAGCCTCATCCCAAGCCCGCATGGCTGCCAGAGCATCTGCAGTAGTGCCCATGTCAGCCCAGGAGCAAAACTCACAGCTGGTTTTCATCCAGGCACTAAAACCTCCTCCACAATCTTTCCTGGCCTTTCTGACACTTGTTGCTGCTTCGCTTTTGCCCATCTCCATGGTATCTGGCAGCTGGGAGGCTCGGCTGTGTTTGACAGAACCTGTCTGCTAGCGACCTTTGCCTGCCGACATCTCACTGCATGTGGAGCTGCCAGCGCTGAGCGAGCACACCGATGCTGCCTTCATCAGCTGCTAACCCCGCTTAAAGCTCTTGTCCTGGGAAATCACCTCTGGCTGCCAGTCAAGCACTGGAAGCATGGGCTTGGCTGCCCGAGGAGGCTACCTGGAGAGAGGAGAGCATGGCACCGGCTGAAAGCTTTGGGGTCATGGACCCCTATTGTCAAGGTGCAGCCCCGCTGCCTGTCAGGCATCCCATTGGGGAGCACTCACTGCCTGCTTGGTCGTTGACTTTCCTCCCCCTACACACCTACAGCCTTTGCACATATACCCTGGGGAGCAGAGGATGCTCCCTGGGCTGGACGCTGGGCCAGGGCAGGTAGCACGTTGCTTCCTGCCTCCTGTCAGGTCAATAAAGTAGCTCTGGCATCACTGCAGTTGTCAGTCATTTACTTCAAGTCCTTGATGCTACACTGGGGATAACAACTGTAAATTGCTCAAAAGCACCCTGTGTTACACACGGCTGCTAAGTGTCCTCAGCTTTCCTAAGCCTGTGCTTTCCTAAGCTCTGGAGGAAGCTGCTTCATCATCCCTGCTGGCCAACAGCTCTCTCACAGTCATGATTTGCAAGACCTTCCCATCCCTGGCAGCTATTGCTTCCCAACAGCTGCCCCTCTTGCTTACCTTGACTGTGGACACCCGCCTTGGATCACACACCACAGAAACCTGGAAACTCCTCAGGGTGCACTGAAGTTGTGATGTCTCCATCCCCATTGGCACTGACTTCCTATTAGACTCCAAGGGTGAATTTCATGGGCTGGTTGTGACATGTGGAGCCCTTGCAGTGATGCTGGAAAGGAGCCATTCCCTGCCTCTGGACTGGAAAGGCTGGAGCTGGAGTCTCCCTGGTACACAAGGAAATCTGCCACTGGTGAGCCACTCTCCGGAAGAGTTCAGCCTGGGCTTTGCTTCCCAGCCAAGCCAAGGAGGGAAAGGTTTCACCTGGTCACGCACTACTTGAGCATCCATGACCTGCTGTGAGGCCATGGATGGCCCTGGGAAGAGCTTGGTGAGGCAGGGAGACTTTGGGTGGCAGAAACGTCGGTGTTTGACAAGCCCCTAACGCCTTGCAAAGTTGCTGTAAAGGCTGGTGGGAGAGGAGAAGGTTGTAAGGACCTGCCTTCTTCCAGCAAAAACATGCTGTCCAGATCAACCGCTTGCAGCTGAGCCTTTCCTTATAAGCAGGCAGCTGGCCTCCCAGTCTCACCCCTTATCTCCAGGCTGTTCATCAAAAGCCAAGTGCAGCATCCTTTGGAGCTGCATCCCTGAGCAAACTGGAAATTCAGGCCTTGCCTAGGAGGCATAGCAAATCCCCATAAAACCTCTGAATGGAAACAGAAGTGCATGTTATTAAAGAAAGGAAGGAGAGAGGGAGAAAGAGAGGAAGAACCTGCCTCCCCATCCCTGCACACAGACGTGTCCCTGCACACCAAAAGCCCTTTGCACCTTCCGCACAGCCACCTCACAGCGAGCAGGGGTGTCCCAGCCATGTCCCTGTGCCCAGGTCCTCCCCAGGCATGGCCATGCTCCGGCTGCTGCCCGCTGCTCCCGCTCGGCTCTCAAGTGAAGGGGTTAACTCCCAGCAGCTGCTCCCCAGATGCCGGTTCTGGAATTCACATTTGTGTAATAATAAACCTTGGGGTAAAGCAGTGGTGATGGGGGGGGATCGCTTTGTCCATTCTTCCCCCCCCCCTTCACTCCCCCTCTTCAAGCAAGCGGCTGCCAAGTGGTGTGGCTGGGAGAGGGGCAGCAACCCAGGTGCTGTGGGATCCCTTCTGATGGACTCACAGGGCGATGAGTTAGGGGCCCGCCAGGAAAACCCGGCTATTTATCATCCTGCTTGCCACCACTGTGCTAGCAGAGGGCTGCAATGTCCCAGGGGCTCGTGGACCCCAGGGTAGGGGCAGACCCAAGCGGGTGTCCCTAAACAGGGCAGCACCATAGTGTAATTTGTTTCAGGAGAGAGGTCTGAGGAGAGACAGACATAAATTTTATTGAGAGGCTTTCTTCCTAATGGCTCCCATTGCCTGGCAGGGCAGCACACCTGCTTCCAATAGCTGCCCTGAACTGCTGCTGCCCGCCAGTGCCGGAGGAGAAGGGCTGTTCCTCCATCACCTCTGCCCAGCCATGGGCATCCTGCCCATGCTTCCAAACAGATGGCAATGCAGAACGTCAGACCCTGCAGTTTTCCTTTTCCTGTTGGGTATAGGCTTCCATTCATCCCAGCTGAGCAGCCCCCCTCTTGGGCACCTCAGGGCTGGGTGTGCTCAGCCTTGCTTATCCCGTCAAGCATGGCTCATCCAGCAAGGATGCTATGGAGCTGCCACAGCCTGGTCTGAATAGATCATGGATCTTGAGCAAGCCTCGAGCAGAGGCAGGCAGGAGGTTCCAAAGCCCTGCTGCCCCCATAGGCATCTCCAGCTTCACAGTCCCAGCTCAGACCCATGAAAGTCCCAAGAGCTATGCAAAGAGTTGGAGAGAGATCAGAGGTTTCACTGTGAGCAGGGGCAGTGGCAGGAAGAAGGTTCGGGAGGTCCGAATGGAGCTGATCTGTTGCTCCATTTGGTCTGAAACCCTAAACCGGGTCATCTTTCCAGTGAGGATTTCTGCTGCCGGCCGGGATGCCTTTCTTCTTATCCCAGTGCCGTATTTCACACGGGAGGGAGACGGGAGACGGCACGGAGTCAGAAAAGCCTTCTGCTGACCAGGGCTCGCTCCCAAGTACAAGAAGCAAGCCCCAGGGTGACTGAGGGGTCCCAGCTCAGCCCCTGCCTGCAGACCCTCCCGCAAGCCCCCTGAACCACCTCGCGAGATGATGAGGACGCAGCCTCAACAGCTACTGGTGCAACAGGAGGAGGAGGATTTCACACCTCTCCCCAAGGCCTTTATCTGCCACCCGGGGGGNGCATCGCAGGGCGGTGGTGACGCAGGTGGGGAGGGCGGGGCCGGGCGTGGGATCAGGGTCAGTCATTGGTTCCCTATCGCGGCCCCCCCCCCTGGGGGGGGGGGGGGGGGGGGGGGGCTCGTCCTGTTGCTTCTGAGCCACTCTCTGGGGCAGCCTCATCTGTTCCTGCTGTTTGGCAGCGCTATCCTAGCCCACCCCAAAGGAGCTGGGTGTTCAGGAAGCAGCTGGGGATAGCGATGGGAGTGGGAGAGCCTTTGAAACATGAAGAGCTGGTGAGGGGGTATGGCCGGGGCAGTTGCTCTTTGGTGCAGGAACCTTGGCTGTCCATCAGGGTGGACACGGCCAACATCCTGCTTTCCTTACAAAGAGCCAAGGGGGACCTTGACCCACTGGCACCTGTTTCCCTCTCAAAAAGCATCTTCCTGACAACATCTATAGATGGTCACTGAGGATGGAAAAGTGTTCTCCTCACGGGCAGCTCAAACAGCTTTGCAAGCCTTCCTTGTATGGCAAGTCTCTGCGAACTTCACAGCCTCCAAGAGGATGCTATTTCCAAAACCACCACCTCCGAGGGATTTCTGTGCATCCCTGAGAAGGCCCCATGGAATTTCCCGCAGCCTGGGTGCAGCCAGCTTGGGATCATGGCTCTCCGTGCACGGCTGGCCACTGGAGGGCTCCCAGATTGCTCTGGGAAAACAGCTGGAGCCAGGGAAGAGGCAGGAGGTAACCCACACCTGAACCCACACTTCAACCCGTGCCCCAGCCCGCAGCCAAACGCACAACTGAACCCACACCTGAACCAGGAGCTGCACAGTTCAAACAGTATCTGCGCTTCTCCTCACCCACAGTCCTGGCATGCCATGAGCCCATGGAAACCGAGCCAAGCAGGGCAAGAGGCTCGTCCTTCTGCAGGACAGAGCCTGTCAAAGGTGTGAGGAAGGGGGAGCATTTAGAAACAAGGCTAAAAACTGCAGAGCTTCCTGCCAACGCGCTCAGCTCCCGGTCCCAACCTACCCCGTGGTGAACAGCCTCCTCATATTCCTCGGCTCGCATTCCTCCTGTTATCAGCCAGCAGCACTAGCCCATGGCAACCAGGTGCCCTGATGCAAAGGTTCACCCTTGTTGTCTGCTTCCTTTCACTGTTCGCTGTGCCACGATGGTGACACTTGACACAGCCCCACACACAGCAGCAGTGTGGGATGCTGCTGGCAGGGCTGGCAGACAGCAGCCACGTTGGCTGCCTCTTGCAGCTCTTCCCAGCCTGCTCCAACTGCATGTCTCCTCATCCTCACCCATGGAGGGAGCTTGGACCCTCCCTGTTACCTCAGCCTTGTCAGGACCAAACATGGCCTTGGTGCGAGGTCTGGCCTAAGGGCTAGCACTTAGCACTTGGCCTGACCGGGAACACCACACCTCACTGGGAAAGCAGGAGCTGCAGGGGAGAACATGCACTCGTGGTGAGCCCTGCAGTGATGCTGCTGTTGAATCTGCTGCTGCTTCCCCTGGGCCAAATGGTTACTCTAGCAGAAAAAGAATAAATTAAAGAAAAGGCAGCCCCGGCCTCCAAACTCATCTCAAAAGCCTCGTTATGACTCTTTTATTTGCTGGCTTCAGCCCAGCAGCTCACTGGCCAAAGAGCCTTGATTTCTCCCTCCAACTTCAGCTCTTCAGGGGGAGCAGCCTGGCTGGGGTCCCGTGCTCTGGATTCAGAGGAGCCCGGGTTTCCTTTGGAAAGCACTGTTAATTGACATGAGAAAATAATCCAAGCCTCTTTCTCTCTCGAGCAGTAATGGTTCTCCTCACAGGGTGTCCTGAAAAGCAGCGCTGCCTTTTGGGGACTGTGCAAATGCATCAGTCAAAATAACATTCCCTGGGCCAAAACTCTTCCCTGGGGCAAGGCCATCTGCTTTAAAAGGCTTGCTCCGGAGATGCCTGCGGCCGCTTGTTTTTCAGACTCACTGTGGACCAGCTCCAGCCCATCAGCCGCGTGTCCCTTTCCACTGGCTCCCTTTCCTGCTCCTGCTGGCACCCACATCCCCTCTGCTCGCCTGGCTGTCCCCCTGGATGTGTGCAGAATCCTGCTGCCCTTCCACCCTGCCTCCAAAGCTGCTCCGTGGTGAGCATCCCTATTGAGCATCCCAGCGAACATCCCTGGCACGTGTTCTTTGCCCACTGTACGGCAAGTGTGGAGGTGCCCAGGCATCATCCTGATGTCAGTGAGTGACTCACTGTCACGTCTGCCCTGCACTGGTCATCCCACTATGAAGGTCACCAGGAAGGGCCCAAGGAAAAGGGAAATTATGCTGGCTGGGAGGGTGAAGCAGTTGGCACAGGGAAGTAGGGACGGGGGGGAAGCTGGGGAGCCCGGGGAGCGGTGAGGCTTGGGATTCTCCTGGGTTTTGCAAGGCGCTTGCTTGTTTGTTGGCTGCTCAGAGTTTGTTATTCTTAGAAACAGCTTTATCTTAGTGGTGCAAAAGCAACAGAGGCATTTTACAGGACAAATAAATCCTCCCCCCTTTTTCCCCGCTGACATGTTATTAGATCCCAAAAACTGCATCAAAAGAGTAGTAGGGCCCCAAGACAAGTACATGCGGTTGGAAGTGCCTGGGGTGGGTTTGTCTGCAAACCCATCACCCTGCTGCTGCTGTGGGGTCCATGTGGGGCTGGGGTTCCTTCTCCTGAGTAGGAGGAGAACAGATGAGGAAGGCAATGCCTACCCCTTTTTGCAGGAACCAAGGGCTGGCTGGAACCATGGCCAAGAACAGGATCCATTGCATCAATGGCCAAGAGCAAGAGCAAAAGCCACTGGGGCAGCTGCCTCCCCTTTCAACCCTCCTGGCCCATCACCCCCTTCTCCCTGTTTCCAGCCTCAATGTGTTTCTTATTAGACTTCACTTGTAATTAAGTCAGTAGCACTTCACTGGTGAAGCAGGAGCTGCCTGCCTCAGGGGGCTACAGAGGCTCTGCAGAGACTTTCTTGCCCAAAGGCTGCTGGTTTAGCCCAGGCAGGATGTGCTGAAGGCTGATGCTATTAGATCCATGCTCTGAAATCAGTCCTGCTTATCTGAGAATGCATCCCTGGAGCAAGGAGCAGCCCATGATCCAGTGGGGACTTGGGATGTGCTCAAAGCTTGCAGCACAGGGTAACTTCTGCAGGTCCTTTGCCAAGGCAGAACTTTGATCAGTGAGCCCCTCTGGCACTGCAGAGAAGCAAAGAGCTCTGCCATTATCGCTGCGAGCTGGTAATTTCCACCAGCAGCAAAATTTGCTTTCACATTTGTATAAAATACACTTAAGTGCGGGCTAAATGCAGGGCGAATGAGACAAGAATTGCAAATGGAGTGGATGCCATATTGATTATTGAGGATTTATTCCCTGAGGTTTAGGAGGTTTGCCATAGACACAGATCTCTTTGCACATGGCTGTCGTTAACACTCATGAAATCAGCTATTAATAGTTAATGGCTAATTTAATAATTAATTATTATTATTTAACAAACGGAGAGCAGAAGAGCAGCCTGTCTGCCACCAAAATGGTATAATAATGAGAAAAAGTTGATGGTGATGCCGTCCGAGTGACATTTCTGTTTGCTTGGTAGGACTCTGAGGCTATGAGATGAACTACTGCAGAGAGGGCTATGGGGGCCACCATCCCCAGGATGCTTTGGGAACCCTCATGTCCTGGCCAGGCTGGTACTGGCTGAGGGCAGCAGCAACAAGCTCCATGTGAGTGGTGGAACAGGGCCATGCTGGCAGCCCCCCACCCAACCACCCCACTGCTGAGCCCATGAATACTTTATGATGACAAATGGATACAGCCCTTGCTGCCACATGCTTGCTAATTGCTTCAATTGCCTATTAAACAGGCACTAATCATTTCATAAATACTGATATTTGCAGGGCAGCATTTGCAGGCAGGGGCTGGGAGGGAGGACTTGGGGGAAGCTCTGCCATTGCATAGATGCCACCAAGGGTCACCTACCCCAAACCCCCATCCCTCCCTGCAGCCAGCATGGCAGCTAGCGTCAGGGTCTGCGTTCAGAGAAATGGGAAATGATGGAGGCTGGCATCCCGCATCACAACTGCCCTTGACCAGGGGATGGATGGGGAGAGGGGTCCAGGCACAGGCACAGCACCAGCCCCTCTGCCACAGGATGCGGCAGCTTTGAGCCAGCCTCAGGCATTTGTAAAATAAAGGCTTATTATTAGCAGTACTTGAGATGTACATGTTCTGTCTCCCTCGGGATGTTCATTTCGTGCTGATTATCATATTTTTAAAAATGTAATGAATTTATGGAGATAATTCAATCCCACTGACGAGGAACGTGTCTTACTTCTGCCACAAGTAAAGATGCTGCGTGTGTGAAAATGGAAATTGCTGCACCACTTTCCATGTCTTTTGCCTGTCTTCCCCTACTGAAGGATCCCGAAATGCTTTGCAGACTATCTGCTGGTTAGATCAACCGGAATCACATCACTTCACAGAAACGTAGTCACCTCTAGGCTGGAACACAGAAACTGTTTAACTAGAAGAAGAAATGTAATCAGATTAATTAAGTAAGTACAATTCCAAGGCGAGAAAGTCAATTAAATGAATCATAAGTCAATATGTAAATAAAAGGAGCCAGCTTTGAAGCGGGTTTAGAGATAGGGAGAAACAAGAGTGATGAGTCTTGCAAAGCTTGTTCAAAAGTCCTCCAGGAGCCACTTCTCTGTACTGCTTGCAGCAGGAGACAGCACCCAGCAGCAGTACTGGGCTGCCTGCACCAAGCACGCACCAAGAGCACACTAAGCATGCACCAAAGCAGCCCTATCACCTCTCTGGGACATTTTCACCGGGCCACGGGTGTTTGAGGGCACACAGCAGTGTCCTCATGTTCTTGAGTCCATGTGCTTGCATTCATGAGCACTCACTGCTGAGACTGGAAGATTTCCATGCCCATGCATGTGTCCGTACCCATGTGAGTGCGTGTGTTACCACGCTGAGGAACAAGGCTGTTTCCCAGCCAAACCCAGTCCTCAGGGATTCGTCTCTGTGGTGCTTCACTTCTGTCCATTCACAGCTCTGGGTAACCTTTGCTTTTCCAGCACGTTTCCTTTCCCTCCTTTCTTCCTTTCTGCCAGCGAAGACTCCCTGCCATGGATGTCTTCCTGCACCCATAAATCTTTTGCATGGGCTGAAATCGTGTCATTGAAGAAAGATCTTTTTTTGTGCAAATTTCAATAAATGCCACTGGAACAACGCAGTAAATGATCCTGAAAATACAAGAGCAAAAAGGAGAGAAAGAAATGGCAGCCGAGGGGGAAAGAGAGTGAAACGCCTGGATTTAAGGCTGCCAAACAATGCATTTAAATAATTCAATTTGCAAAAGCAAAGAGAAAAAGGAAGAGAAAAGAAAAGGGGAGGAAAAAACGCAGCTTGTGTAGCAACCCAATAAATAACCCCAGAAAGCATGAGGCTGGGAATGCAGGGCCAAGATTGGCCTTCTCCTGTTTACAAGAGTTTCATTAAAATGCCAAGGGGAAAAACAATATCTATTTTGATAGATTAAGGCTGTAATTTCACTTCTAATTCCTGAAATCCCCCCAGCGACAGGGTCGTGCCGCTTTCCCAGCCTGCCTGTCAGCCCTCAGATCTCTCCCTCTCTCTCCCCTCGGATGCTCTCAGCAAGTCTCCCAAGATAATTGGAGGGCTGAGGGCATCCGGAGAGCTCCCACTCCAGCCGGGCAGGTACCTCTGCAATGACATGGGTCGGAGGTTCATTAGCCAGCTGCTGCAGGCCTTTCTGTCACAAGAAGTGTTTCGTACAAGTAGGGACACTGTTAGAGAACTGCAGCTCCAGTGGCTTTCAAACAAGGCACCTGAGGTGTGCAGGAATCTCATCCCCCCTGCAGCCATGTCAGAGCGAACGCTTCCCCCTATGACACGGTCTTCTTGCACGGCTCCCTGTTATTGCCCCTTGATTACCATGGCTGGCAGCAGGGCTAACTGTTTAGCTTGGGTGTGCACAGGTCTCTCTCCCTCCTGCCAATACCTGGCTATAAGTCCCTATTTATCTCAATGATGTTGGGAAAACCGATCAAAATGTTCATCACTAGTTGCTTTTTACTTGTCCAGCAGCTGTCAGGTCCTCTGCAAAGCTGTTAAAGCCTCAAGCAGAGAAATAAGCAGGAGCACCACAGAACAAGCTGAGGTACTGGAGAGGTTTGCACCAGATCTGCCCTTTGCTAGACCTGCACGGCAAATGAATCCACTGCTCTGTCTTAAAACCAGTGTGCCACATGGGCCTGCTGTGCCATGTGCTGCTGGACTCTGCCCGCTCTGCTCCTTGAACTGCTGCTGGGCTCCAGACCTCATCCATGTCCTCATGGAGCAGCACCTCTCATCCTCCAGCCCTGGAAAAGCCCTGTGGTGCCCAAGGGTGTCCCACATCAGGCAGGGAAGGAGGAGTATACCCCAGATGCAGCTTGGACTTGGCCTTTTGAGCTCCTTGGTGGGACAGGGAGTGACCATCAGCTTCAGGCTGGTGCATTCCTCTGCCAGCTGCTGCCTGTGAGGAGGGTGGCTGGGGGGGGGGCCAAGCCAGCCTGAGCCATGCCCAGCCTCCTGCAGAGCACTCCCTGAAGAGACCAAAAGGCTTTAAAACTTAGAAAAGCCGCATTTTATGTGAATACAGACGAGAGGCCTCCCTTTTCAAAGGGTGAAAACTCAAAGCAACCCAGGAACAGAAGAGAAATAAAAAGCTCTCCCCCTGCCCGCCGCATCGGCGAGGGCAGAGCCTTGCTTCCACACTTGGATTCAATTAGCTCCATGACTTGCAGAGCTGCAGCAAACCCTGCTGAAGCCCCTCTGCCTGCCGGGATGTTCCCTGTGCCTGTGGAGGCTTCTGGTCCTGGCATCCCAAGCATGCCCATGCACCCCAAGCCCTTGCTGCAGCATCAGCCCTGGCAGCACCTTGCAACTCACCTGCGCTCCTTAAGAGCGCATAAAAGTAAAGAGCTCTGTGGGCATCGCAGAGAGGGCTTTGGTGTGGTGGGACAGCCATCCCAGGGCTCAGCCAGGAGGATGTTTGCAGATATCAGGCACAGACGTGCTTGCATTTCATACGTAAAATACCCAGTGCCACTTAAATAAGCAGCATTGGGTCATAGATCTGAGAAATGCTAAACTGAGAGGGGATGTTTAATTATCTGTTTAATAAGGCTTCAAACATGCTGGAAACATTGTTCTGCAGAGGGGAGCAGTGCATGGCAACTCCTCCCAGCAGCCACTCCTCATCCCAAATGGTTTTGTGTTAGTCACAGAGTGGAGGCTCTTGTTTTATTCCCATTCACACCCCACTGTGGTTCTCACGCTGGGAAAAGAGGCTCATAATCAGGGGCAGAACAAATACTATCAGCAAATGGGTCCCGACAACACCAAGGATTCAGAGACCAGATGCATCCTGGGGAGTTCAGCAGCACTTCTTGTCCTGGGCCTTAATCACCACAAAGCCCAGGCTCAGCTAAAACCAGCTTGTATGAAACCTCTGCAAAACACTGGGGCTCTCTTTGCCCTGAGTGTGGCACAGGGTGTCTGCCTGCAGCCGGGCTCCGTCACCTCATCTGGGCTTCAGCAGGGGAAGTGATGCTCTTGCTCAGTGATCTGTCAGGGATCAAGGTGGAGACACTGCAGAGACCTTTTCTCTCTCCTGGGAAGCTTTACAGGCCACACATTCCACCAGCTTTAAAGTGTTGACATCTGCTCTTCCATTTCCATTAGGGCAGCCCATTTTGGGCATCTGAGCCTTGGAGAGAGCTGCTCCAATTCACCCAGGGAGGGCATGTGAATCCTCCACTGCAGAGAGGTCCAGCCCCTCAACTTGGTGGGCAGGTCTCCCATACCCCTTCTGCTGCTGCTCCCCAGCCCCACTGCTAGCTCTGTGCCCCAATTTCAGCTGAAAGCTCCCTCTCAGAGCAAGCAGACAGTGTTCCAGCCTGCTGCAGGCCAGCTCTGACCCCAGTTACGAAGTGCAGGTTTTGCCAACAGGGTTAGCATGGTGAAGACCTGATGAGGGTCTCTGCCCATGTCCTTGGAAGCTCAGGGATGAGCAAGTGTCCCATGGGTCCTTGAGTCAAACACAGCCTGACTGCATTCTCTTAAGCAGACGCTGGGCTCAGATGCCAGTTTAAAAGGGTTGAGAAGAGTCTGTTTCTGGAGAGGGCAAAATGCTATTTCCTGATTGATTTGTGGTTGAAGTGGGTCTACAAAGTCTCTTTTCGAGGTCGATGGGGAGGGCAGAGGGATTAGCCCACAAGCAGCTGTGGTGCCTTCAGTCCTAAAATACCCTCTTGAAAGGGGATCCTAGTCCTTTGGCTGAGCTCAGCAAAGAGCTTCCAATTTATTGTTCCTTTTCAAAGCACCTGTGCTGTAAAATGTCGTTTGTCTCTGTCGAGGGACAGAACAGTATGATTTAGGTCCCCAGTTCTGGGCAGAGAAGGGGGCCCGCACACCCCTTGATCCCTGCCGGCCACAGGTGCAGCTCACATGGGTTTCCCAGTGTCGATCCCAAGCGGAGCCAGGCTGGCCGGGTGGCAGCAGCCCTGACAGAGAGAGGAAGATGGTCAAACTGGAGGGTAGGACCTGCTGATGCTCAGAGGGGACATGGGAAGGGGAGCAAGCTAGCAGCCCCTGTGCCCTGCCCATCCTCAGAAAGTCCCAGTAGTTGCCTTTCCAAAGCTGTTTCACACCACTGGTGCTGTGCCCTCCTCAAGCATTCCAACCACTCCTGGTTTTGCTGTGGGTAACATGGAGAAGTCAGCATGCTGAATGGTCCCATTCAACACAGCCCTGTCAGCCAGCAGTCAGGCTTTGGTGACTTCCAGGCACCTTCCCCATAAAGAGAACCCCCCCNCTCCTGGTTTTGCTGTGGGTAACATGGAGAAGTCAGCATGCTGAATGGTCCCATTCAACACAGCCCTGTCAGCCAGCAGTCAGGCTTTGGTGACTTCCAGGCACCTTCCCCATAAAGAGCCCCCCCCCCCCCAGCATCCTGGGCTCAGACCCCAGCCTCATCCAACACACCTCAGGAGACATTTTTAGCTTCAGAAAGGTTTTGCAGCACTGGAAGTGCAGGAGAAGAGGCCTCCTATGCAATGGCTGCATTCTCCCCATCATGCCATCCTGCAGAAACCAGAATCAAGTTATGCCATCATGTCAGCCTCTACTCAAAGGGTAGATAGTCTGGAGTTAGATTTCAGCAAATGTTTACCAGGCCATTTAGGTCCCATATGTTAGTTCATGTCTTTTCTTCACTCTGTATTTTCTGATGGAATCTTCAACCTCTGGATCAGGTCCTTGCGGCTGAGGAGAGAGGTATCAAAAAGGGTGTGTGAACTCTTCAGGACTTACAGAAAGACCCTGAATCTCCCATGCTTGAGACTCAGAGCCATTAGTGAGGTGCCCATTCCCACAGACACCAAGAGTGGTTTTGCAGATCAGCTTTGCATCAAGAAGAAACCAACGACCTCCCTGTGCTTTCCATGCAATTTGCTTTCCTCGCACTCAGGAGAGTGAGCATGTATTTGCTTTTCTTCCAGAACACTTCCAAAGCTTACTTTTCAGGATTAATTACTGCTTTTCCTTCAGCAGTAGCATTAATAAGGTTCCTTGTGGGGTTAGGACATGTTACAGCCCAGCTCTCCTGAGATCATCTCTTGAACATCAAAGCTCTGATGGCTGGTCTTGCCATTGCCTGCATCTGCGTGACCACAGCCCAGACTGGTGGGTCTGAGGCAGGGCAGGAGCAGATGGGAACTCTATGGTGAGGCTGGTCCGGGCCAGGCTGGACAGGACACGACTGCCTGGGTCTGCTGTAGCATCTGGCCTGCAGTTGGCAGACACAGCACTTTCTCTGAGCTGAGGAAAGAGTAACAACGGAGTAAAAAATAGTCCTAGTCCCCTGTGAGTCTCGTTCATGAAGAGACAGCAACATGTTTTATGGCTCACACGTTCTTCTCTCAGTGGTTTCCCCAAAACAGGACTCAGCGAGATAATAACTGAGGCTCCACCAGACCTCTGAAACCATCTCCTGAGCACTGCGCATGCGGAGCCATAACTCAGCCTCTGTCAGCGGCTCCATCAGTCCCACCCCGGGACCACCCGAACTGCTGATTTCCTCCACCCTCCTCTCCGCCACTGACCCTCTCCCACCGCTGCTGTGGGGAATATGAGCTCACTGATTAGAAATCAATACGGCTTCAGCTCACACCTGAGGCACAAGCGCTGCCAGATGAGAGGTTGCTCCCTACGCTGCATGGCCTCCTTGACTGTGCCCCCTCAGCAGATTTCAGGGACTATGGCGTACATCGCTGCTGAGAAAGTGCCCCTGAGGAAAGGCTCCTGTTTGTGGAAGGCGATAGCATCTTTCCAAGTTTCTACTGTGGGTCCCCTGGTCCCAGCAGGAATGGGCTGCTCCATCCTCAGGATCCTGTCTCTATACCAGGCCTTCAGTCAAGCCAGAGCAACCAGAGAAAATGAGTGGGATCAGGGAAGAAGAGAGCTCTGCTGTATTGCACAATGGGTGGGAACCTCTTGGCAGACCAGGGGGTGGGAATGCAAAGTCGGTTGTGGGTCTGCATCTTGGGGAGATGTCAGCAACCACCAGATGGTACAGCCATCCCCATCCTCCACTGGTCTTTTCAGAAAGGCTCATCCAAATCTGCAGAGACGCTGCTGGATAGACAACTGAGCAGATCTGCCCTCACCAAACCACTCATCCTCCTTCTGCCACTTGCTCTGTGTGCCTGTGAAGGCGGCCTCAAGTCCCCAGAGCTGCCCTGCTTTGAGAGATCAAACTGGTCTCCCGGTGCCATCAGAAGAAATGGGAGTGAGAGGTTGGGCAAAACATGCCCTGGCGGGTGATACCCCCCTGCCCAGCACAGTAGATCCATGTTTTGGCTTTGTAGCTCAACAGTGGACTCTAGCTGCAAAATCGAGGTTTGACTTTCAGAATTCTACCTGTTCAAAGCCCACTGTTAATGCTGAGCTGTGTGAAGACCGAATTATTTGGATTACCTAATGCACCATCTTACATCCTCTGTCTTCTTCTCCAGCCACCTCCTTAGCTCTGAAGTAACACACTGCAGCTTGGAGGCCAGGGTGAAATATCAGGGCTAAGTAGTGCCACCAGACCCTCCAAGGGGGTTTACCCATTTCTGCACATAACAAAGTGGCAGCCAACAGCTTGGTCCTGATCCTCAGCTCCACCTTCTCAGCATCAGTTTCATTTGTCCTGCTCAGAGATGGTACCTCTGGCTGAGGTGCCATCAAACAGGATTTGTTTTCTAGGCTAATGATGTGCCAATTGCTTTTACAACAAATCCTCCCCAAGGTCTCCCAGATGCCTAGTTGATTCTTGTGGCCTGTTCTGTATATAACATTATGTAGCTGCTGCTAGCCCCTCCATAAATACGTTTTTAATGTTTAGTTTGCATCTCACTCACATTCAATAACTGGTCTGGGAAATCTAAAGTGCATCTTAAAAACTGAGCCACAATAATTATTGAATATTAGATACCATCATTGGAGTATTAAAAACATAATTCTACATAGAAATAGAGTTTGAATACAGAGTATGGTGCTGCACCCCCCACACTGCATGCTAATCACCAAGAAAATGTTCAGCTTCCTATCGCACTAATAGTAACAGTTTGCATTTCTGTTACCTTTCCCATTAGGAGGATCCTGAAGCACTTTTCATATGTTCACAGTGCATCCGGTCACTGCAGAAACTCAGCATCTCTTATTCCAGACTCAGCATCTCCAGCAGCAGCACAGACTGAAGATGAATGTGAAGTGGGAGAAGCTTTCTGCAAGCAAGCAGCACTGCTCAGCCGCATCCATCAGCTCAGCCCCTGGCACTGAAGCCCAGGACCTCTATGAGATGTTCTAAGGCTCTTCCCTCAGAGACCAAACCATAGGAGCACTGACCTTTTAGACCAAGCCCAGCAATGGCACTTGGGTACAGAAGTAGAGAAACATGCACTTGAGAGGCCTCTCAGCTGCATTCACCCTCTGCTTTACCTGGGTTTAGGTTGCCCAGAGAAGCTGTACAAACCCCATCCTTGGCAGTGTTCAAAACCAGGTTGGACACAGGGGCTTGGAGCAAGCTGCTCTAGTGGAAGGTGTCCCTGTCCATGGCAGTGGGCTGAAACTGGATGAGCTTTAAGGTCCCTTCAACTCAGTCCAGTGTGTGATTTTATGGTGTGGTGTGCTCACTCCATCCCAGTGGCTGCACAAGCAATTGAGACTTGCAGCTGAGCAGAACCTTTTTAAAGCCAGCCCCATTAGACTTACTCACAGGATTAGTGTACACATTTTAACAATGCAGATAATAATAAATATAGGGAGAACATGCATTAGTTCCACCTAGGGACCTGTAAATACCCAGAATTAGCGGGTTCACGTAAGGACGGAGTATGTGACTATTACTTTCCCATTCTCAAAATGTTCATTCTCTGATGGCCGCACTCAAGGGAACTATCTGAGAGTGTCTCTGTAAGACACCTTCTTAGTAATTGGGCTGTAAGGTCTTTGCTTCTGTGCTCCCAAGCAATCGGAGGAGAATCAGCACTTCCCTTGATCATGCCAAACTTTGATATCACCAAGCAGAACTGCTTCACACCTCCAAGACCTGCATGTTTTACGGTCACAGAGGCGAAGATCACAGAACCCATCAAGCAAGGAGCATTGCTAAACAGAGGGAGGCTGTGATCTGTCCCTTGGAGTCTCTTCAGACACCGTGAATCAAATCGCCAAGGTTTTACAAGCAAGCAGGCATCGAGGCACTGAGCGAGTGTTCCATCTGAGTGTCTCTTCTTAAGGCTGCAGCCAGCTGCAGAGAGCTGATCCTGGCTTAGTTTCTGAGCTGGGATATGCTTTTGGGCAATGTATTTTATTTTACTTTCCCCCCTTCCATGTGGATAACCTAACAGGTCTGTTTCTACCATGGGCACTTTTGTGGTTCCCTATAGACTGAAGGTTTGAAGGGTGGAAATCAAAACCCACAAATCCCACTTCTCTGTTTCATGTTTCCTGGGTGAGAAGCAAACTCATTTCCCAGAGGAAGGAGCTGCGGTACAAGGACAGCACAACACCTTTTCCTTCTGTCAGGGCTGAGCTGGAAACCCCAGCTTTTCCTAGAGTCCATTAAGATTAATAAATCATCTTTTCTCACAAAGGCAATATTATCCTTAGAGATTTGTCGCCACAAGGTTTAATGGTAGCATGGCTATAGACAGGCTCAAATAGGTACTAGGGAGACTCATGGAAGGGCATTCCATTCCTGGCTGGTAGGAATACCAACCTGGATGCTCTCTCTGCTCATGGAGGCCTTAAATCACAAGGTGAAAGAGCAAAGTTCACACTTTTCTGCCTGATTCCTTACGTGTGTTATCTCTGAATTGGCCCTTGGTCTGTGTGGCAGCCTGGGAGTGGGCAAAGGGGACTGACCCAGAAGTTTCTAGCTACAATCATCCTGGAAAAGGAAAAGCAAGTCATGATGTATGGAGGTGTTCCTGGAGCACATCAGGGATGGTTCCCACCCACCCAGCAGGTGACAAAGAGAGACCCATGTCCTACTGGGTGGCAATATCTTTATTCCCCAGCCTCCTCAGCACTGAATGCCAGGGACTGGGAGCAGCAAAACCCAGAACACCTCACTCTGGTCCTTGCTGACTAGCAGCCCACAGAGCCACTTGGATGGGAAGCAGCAACCTTTGTGCTATTTCAGTCCCAGAAAGAGCTGCAAAATTCACGGGAAATAGAAACACTTGACAGCAAGAAGGAAAATCTGTATTTCTACAAGCTGTTTCAAGCCTGGGTTTGCTGCACAGGGCTGGAAATGTTGCTCCCTCATTTTCACACCTCTTGGAAAGCTGGACTCCTGGCCAGAGCATGCGCCATGCACCGGCTGTGGCTGCAGCCCTGCTGTTACGGACGTCCTCTGCCCTTTGCCAGAGCTGCACCAGGCACAGGCAGTAATATAACTGAATGGCATTTAATACCAGGCTGTCAGAGTCGGTCTTCAAAGCTGTCAGGGAATTTGAGAAATCCAAGTGTAAAATCAGCATGTTCTGCGGGACAGTGGGCACAGACTGCCCATATGTTACCCACACACATCACCAGTCATCTGGGAAATGCAGACATCTTAAAGGCTTTCATTTCCCCATTTTTCCCTGTTGGACTTGTCAGAGAAATTTTGCTGCCAGCCCATATACCTTTGCAAAAAATGCACAGCTCAATCTTTCACAGATGGACTTCCCTCACGTCTGGGCTTTGATCAAGGGAAAAAAACACTGGGGGTGGGATTATTACTTAGAAATGTGTCTGTGGAAGCGTTTGTGTGTGCAGACGTGCTTCAAGTTTGCTTTGTGTGCTTGTCTCTCCATGTGTGTACCTGTGCTGCTGAAGCTACGAGAGGATGCTTGATCCTTATCTGGGGTACCCACCAGTGTGCCCAGCGTCACTTCAGGTAGTGAGGGTGCTCACCCAGTGCATATGGTGCAAGCCAGACTGAGTGACTGAAGTGGCTTTTGCCAAGCCATTCATTCCCCCTGATAAAATCACTGCACTGCCACTTGGCATCACATTCTGGTCTGGGTTTCACCCATCAGACATGGGGTGCAGGGAGAAGGATAAGGTTGGGGGTACTGAGGCTGAGTGGGAGTAGGAGATGGGCACAAGCCATGCTGTCAGTGTTTCTGGGGAAGCACAGGCACTTTTGCAGGTTTATTCTCTCATCACAAAGGGAGGAAAGCAAATTGAAAGGACCAGGGCCAAAGCTTTGCCAGAAAAAAAAGACGTTAGAAAAACTGATGTTCTCCAGTGGTCTCCAGTTCAGGGCAAACTGAAACAACCTCCCTCCCTTTTACTCCTCTCGCCTTTCCATCAGGAGGTAGAGAGGACGGAAATTTTCAGCAGTGTTTTCTCCAAGATCCTCAGAGCCCTCGTGAATGCCTCATCCGGGCTCATCAGACTGGCTTTGTGTGCTCTGAATTAAAAGTGTCAAGGAAAACATTTTTAATCCTCATTGATAGTGCTGGAGGAAAAGCACAGCCCTGCCTGGTCCATGGAGAGGTGAACCCAAGAAGGAGGCAGCTCGGCTGGTACCCGTTGGGTAGAAAGGGATGGAAACATGGGTGGGTCTAAGCCATGGCACTCAGATGCAGACTGGTTCATTGGATTTGGGAGTTCCTGGAGAGGCTGCTTTGTTCTATTGGTTGAGAGAAGGCCATGTCATGAAAAGCAGAGAAGCTGGTCAATGCAGCAGGGAGGGGGAAGAGTTCAGCAAGCAGCACAAAGTTTGCTTTAACTTCCCCAGGAACCTCAAAGTGGAGGCTGGAGCTGGCTGTTTATTAGCAGCCCTTTCAAAGGTGAACCCTGCCAAGTCCTCGCAGTTGTGACACCATCGTGACACCCCACAGAACGAGGGGAGCCTGAGATCAGCACTTGGGGTGTGCTGCCTGGCTGGGGTAGAGCCTGCCCGCTGCAGGAGAGAAAGCCTCTCATCCCAGGAGGATGTACATCCCAGCGGGTCCTTTGGGATGCATGCTCCTGCGAGGGGGAGAGCTGTGCTGTGTGAGTGGGACACCTCCCACTGAGGGGACCGTCTCAGTGGAGCAAGGCAGCTCTGCTTGGCTGAGCAATGCTCCCACTGCCAGCTCAGCAGATCTGGCACCTGCTGAAGGCAAGGGCAGAGCCGGAGTGTTTGGAATTCAACGGGTGGAAAATCAGCCGGAACTGGACTTTAGAGAGGGGACTATGTCCAGAACAACAACAACAACAACAACAACAGAACACTGGGGGTAGATGAGATTGCAAAAAAATCCTCCTGGCAGCTTCAGCTTGCTTTTTCCAAAAGCCCTTCAGAAAACGTGGAGGCTTTTGCCTTGCGCAGGAGCCTTGCAGGTCGCGATTTCCAATATTCCAGGGCACATCTCAGTGGAGCAACTGAAAAGGGTGAAGTAACTGGGAAACACCAAGCACAGAGGAAACAAATGTTTGACAGTGATCCAAAGAGATTTATTTATGTTTGATTCGGTTGATTACTCCCCAAACTCCTCCATCCGTTCCCATGATGCGGCACCCTGTGCCATGCCACGCTCCATGATCTGTGCTGTGCTGCTGCCTGTGCCTCCCCACACCTTTTCTGCTGACACGGCTGCTCATGTGGATGCAGCAGACTGCAGATGATGGGTCACCTTCATAGCCCTGTGCCTGCCAGCGAGTATTTGCCCCCATTGCACAAAAGCGATGTGCAATGTGTGCTCCATCTCTGACCAGGCTTCGGATGGGCTCACATATTCTGGGTCATTTTGGGTTTTTTTCAGGGGGATTGCATTCAGGGAAGACCTTATAACTGTGCTCCAATACCTGAAGGGGACTACAGGGAGTATGGAGACTGGCTTTTGACAAGGGCCTGTAGGGGTAGGACAAGGAGAATGACTTTAATCTGCCAGAGGGGAGACTGAGATTAGTTATCACAAATAAATTCTTCTCAGTGAGGGTGCTGAGGCACTGGCACAGGGTGCCCAGAGAAACTGTGGCTGCCCCATCCCTTGCAGTGTTCAAGGACAGGTTGGACAGGGCTTGGAGCAAGCTGCTCTAGCAGAAGATGTCCCTGCCAGTGGCAGGGGATTGGAACTGGGTGAGCTTTCAGGTCTTTTCTGATCTCAACTATTGTATGATTTGATATTGCTGGGCAGTGGGGCTGTTTAAAGCACACGGAAAGTGCTAAGGATCAGGATGGGTGCTGGTAGTTCCTTTGCATGGCTGTACCCAGAGCCGGGAGGTACAGCTGAAGCAGGGCAGGTCAGCCAATCTGGGAGGATGCTGCCAGTGCAGGTATGCCATGGCAAGCCCCAGAAGCTGGGATAAGCTATGGGGAAAGCAGTGGAGGTTGTGGGGCCAAGCCATTATCCTTCTATGCCCAGACCTTCTGCTCCTTCCAATTTCCCACCCACTAGATGGTCTGCAGCTCCAGCAAGCCCCCTTCACCCTTTTCCTGCCCACCTCAGACCATCTGGCACAGCACAGCAGGCAGGAGAAGAAGGCAGGAGCCAGAAACATCCCCTTGGCACAATGCACAGGGCTGAGCACAGAGGAGGTGTGCACCCCTGATGCCAGCCTGTCCCTCAAAGGTGCCCACAACTTGTCACCCAGCAGCCGCCAGTGCTGTCAGGTCCCCCTGTGCCGGTCTCTAGTGTGACATTCCAGGCTCATTCATTTACCCCATTTGAGGCTCTGGAGGAGCTCAGGAACTTGGGTGTGATTTTTCTTCCCGGTTTTCAGCCCCTGAGCGCATGTGAGAAGAGACAAGCGCAGCCCCCCCCTCGCTGCTTCCCCATCGCCAGTGTTAGTGCCTGACCTCTTTGCTTTCTGCCCCAGTGTCTAAACAGCGTTTAGAATTTGTCACTGCCCCCCTGTCATTCCTTAGCTGTGATCCACTTGAAAGGGATGGCTTGCAGAGCCAAAGAAAACACTATGCGTGGGACCTACACAAGAAATGCCAGACCTGCTTTCTTGCCCCAAAAGCAATGTGGGCCGGAGACCATATGTCCTGGCTGACAACAGCAGCTCCAAAAGCAGCCTTGGGAGAAAAATGTCCTGGGAAATACCCCGAAAAATTAATACTTACATGGTTCCGCCTCCAGAATGAATGAGATAACGTCTTCAGCTCTAATTGGGTAAATGGAAACTCACTTTTCCACAGGGAGCTTTGGCTCTGTGTAAAGAGCCATTAATCAGCAGGGGAACTGGGAGCCCCAAAGCCATGCGGGTCCCGCTGGGATGTGTCCCTGGAAAAGGGACCTCCCTGAGTGCCAGTGGCTCCAAGCCCACTCCATGGCCCCACACACTGGCAGGGTCACAGCCTCATCCAGGGCAAGCAGGGAGGAGATGAAGACCCAGACTGGAACATGTGTCTGGGGCTGGTGGGAATAGGGAGCTGCTGGCAGCACCCGCAGGCTGCTCTCACTTCATGGTGTGATCACAGGCTGGTATTCCCCTCCTTGCCCCATTCCTTAGTCTTTAGAACAGGGATGGATTTGCATCCCTGGGACTGGCATCATCAGTAAATTGGGGTTTTCTTTATTTTCTGTCTAAAGAAAGCTGTGGAAGCCCCCATGGGAGGGCTGCATGCTGCTTTGCCATCTGGCTCTGCCACCTTCTCCTCTCTCCCATCAGCCAGCATGTGTGGTCATCTTGGGAGCTGCAGATAAGCTCCCTGTCCACCATCACTCTGCCATCCCACCTCCTCACCTCCCCACTGTCCCACCACTCCACCTTCCTATTACCCCACTGCCTCCCCATTCCACCATCTCATCATCCCGCTGCCTACCATCCCACCACCATCTGCCTGCCTTCCACCTGCAGCACCATTTCATCCACCAGCCCAGCCCAGACTCCTTGCAAGCACTGAGACCATCCTCAGCATGGCCTCTCCAGCCCCTCGCCCTCCCCTGGGAGAAAAGCAATAACTGGAGCCTGACATCCCATCTGGAGCCGATCAGCACCAGCTAACTCGGAGATGTCGCTAATGGAAACTTCAATGTTTTATTTCGAGGGGCTTCTGTCACTTCCTCCTTCCAGAAGCGATAACCACTTTGCAGAGAGGCTGCAGGGCGGCCCCAGCCATCCCTCAGCAGTAGCAGCTCTCTGAAGACATCTGCACTGCTCAGAGATCCCTGAGATGCCCTCAGCCCTCCCAGCCCCTTGTAATTGGTGCAGGCCACCCCTGCAGCGGGGTCACACAGCTCCAAAAGCCCTTTGCAATACCTGGCTTGAGAGCCTCAATCTCCCCAGCCCCTCCTGCCCCTTCCTCCCCCTGCCTGGGACAAAACCTTGCTTTTTTGGGCATGCACCCTTACACGCGGTCCTGAAGTATCAAGGTCTCAGAGATTAAAAGGCACCATTATAGGAGTCAAACATAAATCCTCCTTTTATTAAGCAGAGTAAATGTCATCAGTGAAGAAAAGCAGAGGAGGATGGGGAGAAGAGGAGGATTTCATTCCAACTTCCCTTTACTTTCATTCCTGCTTCTGGCCCTGGCTCCATAAAGTTGTTTATTTTAAAGTCCAGCAGGGAAAGCTCAGCTCTTACCTGCTTTCTGTAGCGGTTTCCTTCACCATTACCATAAGGAACAGCACAGTGTCAGCATGGTTTAGCTGGGGGCTGGCTGCGGAAAGCATTGGTGGTCACTGGCTCAGTCTGGACTGGCACGGCCAAGAGGACCTGTGATGGGAGTGTGGTGCTGGGAGCAGGAGGGTGAGCCTCTGCCACCCGTGCCCATGGAGGGTATAAGCCTCAGCGGGTATAAGGGGTTGGCACATTGCCCTGAACTGCCTCCTGCCAGGAGAGACATCCAGCTGGGGTTTAAATCACCACCCTCCCATCCTGCTTATGTCTCTCTATTACCAAAGCCCCATGTCACCCCTTGCAGAGGTGCCTGGAGGGGGGCGGCTGCTGTGCTCCTCTCACTGTCCCTGCACTGATGCACTGCTCCTGAAACCAGCAGTGGTGCTGGGACAGAAGGGCTCAGCAAAAGCACTTGAATTATTCGAACACCCCCAGCTCCACAGCTGCATCCCCAGAAGCAGGATCCGTGCCTTGGACTGGGGCTGGCAGTGGGACAGAGGGGGATCCCCTGCAGCTCCTGCCTGCTTCAGTTCATCCTAAAGGTTTCCTGGCAGTCAGCGCAGCCACTGGAGCTGTTGTCTGCAGTGGGCAGGTGACAGCCACCAGGTAACAGCTGTGGTACCCAAATTCCTCCCAGCTTCCAGGGATGCTCAGACAGCAGCCGTGGGCAGTTGGTAACTGGGAAAGCTGCAGGACGGCTCCATATGGATGCAGGTAGGGCTTCAGCTCCACTGTGCCATCGGCATCCCAGGGCTGGGGCTCCAGGGAAGAGCTTTGGTTCAAAGGCCAAGCCCCCACCAAGAGAGCTGAAAAGTTTCCTTAACTTGATGAGACAGAACCACATTTGTGTCACATACTCGCCTCACCTAATTGCCTGGTGTGGCGGCTTTCTGCAGGCCCTGGAGCCAGCACAGGGCTTGGAGATGCTCGCAGGCACGACATGCTCAGACAGGACGGCTCTGCAGCTCCTAAATACCCCCGTGGCTCCATCCATACCCCTCTGGAGAGAAAGAGACACGCTCTGTGACAGCAGAGGGCTACCCAAGAGCAGCCACGCCACCAGCACACCCGGTATGAGTGTTATATAGCATTCCTCAAGGCACAAAATGGGGAGACTGAGAGCTCATGGGAAATGTTTTTCCTCCTTTCAGGATTAATTCTTCTGTCAGGCACTTGTCTGAGATGGTTTTATTCACACACGGCAGCAGAGAAATGACTGAACAAAGAGGCTCCTTTTATTCTTTTTTATACTTCTTGTTATCTGTGTAGTCTCAGGAATGTGGCTGGATTTAATGGATGCATTACCCAGCAGCGCACGTGTGCGAGCGTGCAGGCATGGGAAGGGGAGTGGAAGGCTGTGGGGCAGCGGGGACACTCACCCAAGAAACCCTGCACGCAGTGGTAACCACTTAATGCTTCAGGTGAAGTGTCTGCTTAAGTGGGCTTCACAATACGGGGGGAACACTCAGGGCACATCTTAAACAAATAACCACCATGCACTGTAAATCTGCTGCAGAATGGGTTTACTCTGCTGCCAGGTGCTTCTTCCAGAAGAGGTTTTTCCCCTCCTGCTTTTAACTCCAGCGCCCTGCAGTTTGGGAGAGGCAGCTTTATTCTAGCACCAAGCCTGCTAATGGTTGTGTTCCCCAGGACTGGTTTAAGGGATGGTTGTGCTTAGCCTGCAGTAACCTGGCCTAGTGGAAGGTGTCCCTGTCTATGACAGGGGGTTGGAACAATATCGTCTTTGAGGTCCCTTCCAACCCAAACCATTCTATGGTTTTATGACTCCATCAGCCCTCTCTGAGACACCTTTTCGTCATCCAAAATAACTCCTTTCTCTGTGTCCCAGTTCCTGGGGCTACAGTGAACTTCACCACATGATTTATCCTCACAGAACAGCTGCTAACGTCATGGGGATGGTCCCTTCCCATGTGCCCCAGGCCATCCCAGCAGCAGAAAACAGACCCACCTGCACGCTATGGCCTATCCAAATCTGCTCATCCCTATTGGCATCTAACGATTCACCCAGTATTCAAAATAGCAATGTAAAATTGGCTTCCCTCTTCCTTTGCCACCATCTGTATGAGCAAAAACCCTAACCCCAAACCAGTGCAGTGGTTTGAGTAGCTGCAGTGCATGTGCTTGAGAGGGTCCCTCTTGCTGCAAGTGTCTGTGTGTTAGGGTTGTGGCAGAGGAACCACTGCCAGGGGTGGCTTATGAGGGTGATTACCATCAAAATTCCTCTGAGAGAGGGGATGGATCCAACCCCAAAACAAAAACAAAGGAAAATTTAAGGTTTTGCCTGTTTAGTTTGTGATTTTGTTTTAAACCAGCATCACACTCAGGATCGCTCACCCTGGACAGTTGCTAGGTGACTACCATGGTGACAGGCACATCACAGAGGGGATGGATGGGCTCTGCCCCATCACATTGGATCCCTGACCCCATAGGCTCCTGCTGAGACCCATGGAAGCCTTGCCCAGCACTAAGAAGCATGCAGTAAATAAATAAATAGATAAATCACGCACTGTGGAGGATGATCTCTTCCTTGACCTTAGAGTAAATCACCTTATTCTCTGTATCATGACATCTAATCACTCCTACTGTGGTCTACACTCCAGGAGCAATGCAGCCATCACACTTCTGGTCTCTATCACCCAACCTGGCTGCCAGCGGGTCAGGGAGCACAGTTCAGTCCTCTCTCCTCCTGACTCTTCTCCATCAGGAGAGGAAAGGCAATCAACTCCAACAATGCAAGCCATGCAAGGCACGGGATTGAACTCCACATTGCAGCTGCTTGCCACAGCAGGACATGGTTCAAAGGGATCCCAGAAAGTTTGTCCTTGGTTTGACAGCCCCAGGAAGCAAGGGCTGCTTTGTGCATCTCTGCTCTTCCCCATATGAATTCCACCAGCACTCAGCCCCTGTTCCTTTTTGCCCTCCCATTTCTCTCCCTCACACATATACAGCTTCCTTCTGTTATCTTTGTCAGCAAAGAGAACCCGATCCAGTCCATTAGCTCAGCTCCCCTGTTGTCTCCCCACTGACAGGGAACATGACACTGCACCACCAAGCACAGATGCAAGCTCTCCATCCTGACAAACATGTGTTGAGAAAGCATTTTTGACCAAGTTCCATATCCAGGGCTAGTGTCAGACAGCGGAGGTGGAATGAAAGGACCTCTTGGCTGGAGATACTGGAGATAAGCAGCAACAGGAAGCCTGCAAGCGAAAAAAGATGCTAGCCCCAGAAATTCTAGAGGGGAGAGCAGTGACACAAAATAATTGCTGAAAGAATGCAGCTTGATTGCAGACAGCAGGGAGAGTCTCAAATCCTGCATGGAATGAAAGACCAGGATGATAGCTTAAGGGGAAGAAAAGTTATCAAGCTAAAAAGAGTGATTTATTCAATGAAGGGGATTAAAAGTCCAAAAGCTAATGTACATAATATAAACCAGGATGGCTGAGGGCTCTGGGAAGGGGGATGCAGGAGGGAGAGGTGCACGTGGCGCCCGGATGCGGACCAGAGGTGTCAGGATGCTGTCAGCTGCTCCGAGCACTCTGTCCCTGGCACCTACTCCCCCAGGGAGCCAGGCCTCCTGGGAGGATGCAGTCAGGTATGAAGCATCTCTTGTAGTCAGGACCCGAAGGTCTGCCTGCTCAATGAGGCTGCTGGGATTTCATGGAATCACAGAATGGTTTGGGTTGGAAGGGGCCTTTAAAGGTTCAACCCCCCTGCAATGAGCAGAGACATCTTCAACTAAGTCAGGTTGCTCAGAGCTCCAGTGGCCTTGAATGTGTCCAGGGATGGGACATCTACCACCTCTCTGGGCAATGTGTGACAGTGTTTCACCACCCTCACCACCCCTTTGAGGGCAAGGGCTTTGGTGCACTGGGAGCTCCACATGAATACACCCCAAGCTGCAGCTGTGGAAACCAAGAGCAATGTCCCCAGTACCAGAGGATGCCCTTTCCCCAGTGCCACACTAAGACACCGTGAAATGGGGTCAGGATTGTGGAGGTGCCTTAACATGTACAGCAAATGGCATCTTCCCTGTATAGAAACCCGAGATACCCCACACACTCTGCTCCACTCCCCCACCTCTCCACAGAGTGCCAGCAATGGGCCAAATCCTCCGCCAGCTCAGCCCACTGGAGCCTGTGGAGCAATGCCAGTGGCACAGCCAGCACCCCCTCATTGTTCATTTAGTCCTTCCTCTATTCATCTCTCCTCTCCTCCCAGGTGCCTCGCCAGAGAGGGAGGGAATCCTGTCAGTTGCTAACAAAAATACTGTGCAAATCATATTAAAATAAAAGGCTCTTGTAATTTTTAGTGTTTATTGAAGTGGTTTCTCTTTATTTCTTTTTCTTTTTGGCTGCTTGAACATTTTGGAGCACAGCTGCCAAAAATGAAATGTTTGACCAGCCCCAGTGACGCTTCTATTGGCCTCTTTCCCTTCCTTTCTCTCTCCCTATGCTTAAATCTCTTGCTCACGCTATGCTTCTCTCATGTCAGCTCCCTAATCATCCTTCCTCTGCAGCTCCCCCTTCCATCCCTTGCTCCTCTTGTCTTCTGCTGTGCCCCATCGCTCCCTGGTGCAGCCCCTGAATACGGAGGCACTTCTTGGTGTGCAGAATTCCTTTTGCTACTTTTCCTGAGGACATTATCCTAAAGAGCCTCACCCAAAACCCCTGCCCATTCTTCCCTACCCAGCCTCTGCTTTCTTCTCTGAGGGGTGCTGGAGGCAGGGGCTGCTTTTGCCACTGCAAGGGTTTGGGGGAGGACCTGCCACAGGGGGAGCAGGGTGAGAGGATGCCCCACGGCTGGCCAGAGCTCTACAGAAGTGAGCAGGGAGGAGCAAGCTGATGCATTTGTCCACCAATGTTGGGGAAATTGATGTCACAATCTTGAGTTTGTCATTGGAAAATGAACAGTTGAGGGTCAGTGAAGGCAGCAAATGTGGAGTAAAAGCTGTTTCCCACTGCCTGTGAGACATGCAGTCCCATCACCAAGGCACAGTCACATCACCAAGGCACAGTCATACCTCTGCCATGGTCTCCTGGATGGGGGCATCAAGGCAGGCAGTGCTAAGGGGAGCAAAATGTCCCTTGCTCCATCCACATGTGCCCACTGATTCTTACAGATAATATCATCACTATCTTGCTCTCCTGGAGCAGTTCTTATCAGAGGATTGCCACAGATGCTGGACCAATGCCTTTGTGCTCATTTTATAGGTAAGGAAACTGAGGCTTGACAAAAGCAGTGCACCCAAAGGTATTTCTCCCAAGCCTCCATCCAACCTCCATCCCAGGGCCACACCAGGAGCCCATGCAGAATGGTTTAACCTTGACCCTGGGCTGCACACATCCTTGCACAACACAGGGTTACGAAAGGACACCGGACTCCACCACGCTGCCCAGGCTGGTTCATTCCCACTTCATTGTCAGCGTGTGATAGATCCACACACACCCGTCTGCTTCGCTGGAATGAATGCTGACTGCTAGCGCTGCTGGCATATTTAATCCGCTAATGGTATTAATTCCCTATTAAATTAAATAGTGCAAATATGTTGCTGGTTCAGTTTGGAAAGGAGGGGGTTGTGCCTTTCCCTCCCACACCCTTTTATCCCGGTAAAGACACTGGAGCGTTTGTTAGCGGAGAAAGGAAGGGGAAAAAAGAAGAAGAAAAAACCCCTACAAAGAATCGCAGCATTTATGCCAATATACGAAAAAAAAAAGAAAGAAAGAAAGAAAGAAAAAGGCAGATTATTTCTCAAAAAAGCCAAAGAAAACTCCCCTTTTCCTTGCAAACAAGCTGCCTTCTCTCTGGGAAGCGGCCCTCCGCCGCTCAGCCCCGGCGTGCTGCGAAGACAAAAAGGCCTCTCGGCAGGGCAGCGGGGCTGGGGGCTGGCAGGGGCTCTGCGAGGCCACTCGTGCCTGTGTCCCGCTCGTGTTCCTCACATTTCAAAGCTGGTGGGGTTAAATCGGATGTCCTTTTCCATTCCTTTTTTTTTTTGTGGGTTTTTCCCCCCTTTTTTTTTAACGTATCTATGTATTCAGAGTGATGTTACGATAAAAATCTGACACAGAGCTGAAAGCGAGGGCTTGAGTTGCATTTTGGCACAGACGGGGCTCATCCCTTCTGCAGGAGGCTCCTTGCCAGAAGACAGCTTGGAGTGGAAGGAATTTGAGAAATCGAGGGTTTTGCATCTCATTGGGCTTTATTTGTCCCATTGAGGGAGGTGAGAGGAAGCATGGAGGGTTTGAGTGTCAAAAAAACCCCTGGTCTGGGCTTTACCTGTGACTGAGTCAGGTGAAAAGTGTGGGATGATGGATTCTTCCTGGTGAATGAAGAGACAAAGGGGAGTCTCTTCCCTGTCTGACACTTTGGTAGCAGCAGATTTCCAGGCAGAGGAGGTGAAGTAAAAAATCTGGTCTGGATCAGCATGCTTGTACCTCGTAAGATGGACTCTGTGATACCATTTTGGTTAAAAGCCGCTTGCAGCAAGCACCTATAGAAGACACATGATGGGAAACCTGTTGCTGGCGCTGTTTGTTGGAGCCACCAGCTCGCACTAGATCATCATGTACATCTGACTCACTGCGTGGGAGAGGAATGTGTCCTCTTGTTTGTTAGCCTCCTTTTTCATCACTTGCTGCTCAAGACCAGCATGAGATGAATGCTTCCAAAATGTCTTCCTAGGGTTTTTGGATGACGTGCCCCTGACCTCAAAAGAGATGGTCTGGTGACCCCAAATTCACCTCCCCCAGGTCTTCTGAGCTTCCAAGAAACGGCTGTGAATTTGAATTCAAGCCCATGTGCCTGCATTAGCCAGTAAGGAAGGAGAGGTGTACCGTGTTCCTCTGCTGTCTGATTAAAATTAGCCAATCCTAATCAGATTTTCAAATACTGAACGTTTAGGGGAAGTATGGACAAATGCATAGTGATGATTTGTTAACATTGTTCAGAGACTCATAGCCTCTAATTAATGTATTCATGAAAGCCACACACAATGCAAGTTGCAGATAGATAGAAAATCAGGTGGAACACGGCAATTTCATTATTTATGAGTTTCTGATCACAGTCACCCCTAAGCAATGATGCCTCTGCCACCTGACTCAGCTCTATCTATCGGTAGCATGAAATGAAGGGCTGCTAGGATGGGCTGATGCTCCTCACCTTGTTCATCTTTGGCATCCCTGGTGCTTGTGCCACCCCAGGTGTGGACTTGGCTGTCCATGAAATCATAGAATCATAGAATGGTTTAGGTTGGAAGGGAGCTTAGAGACCACATGGTTCCAGCACCCTGCCACCTTCCACTAGAGCAGGCTGCTTCGAGCCCCTGTGTCCAACCTGGCCTTGAGCACTGCCAGGGATGGGGCAGCCACAGCTTCTCTGGGCACCCTGTGCCAGCGCCTCAGCACCCTCACAGGGAAGAATTTCTTTCTAATGTCTAATCTAAATCTACCCTCTCGGTTTAAAGCCATTCCTCCTTGTCCTATCACTGCATCCCAATCCGGCACAGCAAACCCCCAGGTTAGCTCCAGAAAACCAGCAGTCTCCCTGTTGAGCACAGCAGCAGCTCCAAGAGCATCAAGGCTCATTACCTGCTCGTGCCCCAGGGAAAAGAGGGGAAATCTAAGACTAAGTGCAACTTATACCATAGCTTCTCTGAATGCAACATAAATGGCACTTCTGTAAACATGAAAGACTGAGTGTGAAGTTGCCAGCCCGTGAAATGGAGGCATGCAGACGGTGTGGTCCCTATGGAGCACAGGCACGTGGTATTTGGGTATGGCAGGGGTGGCAGATGGTGAGTATCTCAAAGAATCCCTTCTCCAATGCTGAGGTGACTTGGGGGATGCCGTGTTTTAGAGGAAGATCCTGAGGGGATGAAGATGGTGTGAAGGTTGAAATGAGATTAAAGCGCTCAGGGAGAAGCCACCACAAAACTCTCTCCAAAGTCCTTCTGCTACAGGACCACCAAATGCTGCTTCCAAGGGCCCCAGGGAAGGTCATAAAAGTGCATCACAGCTGCAGCATTTACTTGACAACATTCCATGAGGATTTTGCTCACAGTTCTTTGCTAAAACCATGGCTTGCACCAAGCACATGGTAACAGCAGATCTGAATTGCTGGTCTGTACAGCAGCCAAACTAAAATCAGTAACCTGGTTACCGCTGGGTGGCCGGACAACCGGACTTTGATGGGAAAACCACCACCCAGCCTGGTTGAGGACTGCCACAGCACAGCATGCCACCTGTGGGATAGACACTGCCCTGTGCACTTGCAGCAAACATGAGGATCACCACTGTGTGAGATGAAATACATGGAATCATCTTGGGCAGGTCTGAAACAAGTGACTGTGAACAAGAAACAATAAGATCTGCCTCTGATAAGCAGATCCCAGGCACTTTCCCAGCTGGTCAGTACTAGTAACTGCCTTTCATTATTGGGAGCATTAGAGCGGCACCTGCAAGAGGAACAGGTCCTTCTAGACCTAGAAGAGAGGCTCAGAAAGGGGGAGGAAATAAACCATTGTGTAGAAGAAAGACCGTTAGAAATAAAACAAAATCAGTGTTCGGATCTTCATCCAGTGCCTCTCAGGGATTGTGCATGGCGTTCGCTTCCAGCAGTTCTAGAAGAGGTCTATCTAAATCCCCCATTCCTAGGTGACAATAAAAATGGATGTGATACCCTGGGTCCCTTAAACGAGTTGTACAAAATGGCAGGTGGTACTTTTAATCCCAACTGGAAAGTTCCTGATATTACTCAAACTGCTTTCAGATTATTTATGAAATTCATTATAATAAACCTTAATTACTCATGTTCCGTCGTTTTTGTGCCCTTTATCATGTGCATTCCTCACTTTTTGTAGAGGAAAAGGATTTTCAAATGGGTGCAGTCGAGACTACTCAAATGAGATACCTTTTCATTCTGGCTGTGTGGGGTAAGGAGAGGGAGCCACAGAGAAAGGCCAGGGGTTTTGAAGGAAACCCTCAGCATCCTTCCTCTTTGCAGAGCTGTGGTGAGTGGTGGAGAAGGAAGAGTGGAAAGGAGGTTGTTTTTTTCTCCAGGAAAGTCTTCCAAAATACCAGGCACCTGCCATGACGCTGTGCATTCAAGCCTGGCTGTGCAGCAAATAACAGTTCAGCAAAACACAAGCAGAAGGAGCTGCTCTAGCTCACAGATGATTAAGGCTTTGGGAAATCTATTTCTATTAAACTGCCAAAGGATGTGGGCAGGAGGGAGAGAGCAGGAGCAGACATCTAAGTGACGCTGCTGTGTGAGTATATCCTCCATGGTTGAGTTACCGTCTGTGATTAAAGTCCCAAGTCCTTTCCTGAAGACTTAATTTGGGTTTATACAACCAACTTTGCCCTCAGTTTGCTCTGCAGGCAGGCAGGCAAGTATCTGAGTCAAAGGGGAATCCCAAGGCATGCACAATTAAAAGCCAGGGTGGTAAATGTCATAAAGAAAGATGCTCTTTGTTTTCTTTTCCCATAGAAAGAGAAATAGAGATGAAGTGAGGTGGTCATTCCAGAAATGTTTGCAGGAAGATCACTAATGCAATACCTGATGGAAAAAGATGTGGAATTAGCCAGTCCCCAAAGGATTTTTTGGAGGCTCTGTACCAGGACAAGCTTAAAAGAAGCCACTTTGGTTTTGGCTCTATCTGTGTCTGGACATTCATTTCATGTGAAATGAAATTTGATGTCATTTTGCGTCATGAAAGCAGGAAAGAAACTCATCTCACTTAACTTTACAATAGCTGTCTAACTTTAGATGTCAGAAAGAGAGACTCATCATCTCTCAAAGTCAGTGGTAGAACAGATGCTCTGAGGCGTCACTCCTGGACTTGGCCAGGAGCAGTTGTCATAAATGGCTTTTCATCAAGATCATCCCACAACAAGCAGAAGCAATGGCTCTTTACTCAAAAGCTTTTAGCTATGGTTTTTGGTTTGGTTTTTGTTTCAGATCCCAGCAATGGTGAGACTTCAAATGAGTACCCAAAAGCAGAAGGTGCCATGACATGCACGCTGGGGGGCCATCATCTTTTGAGTCAGTGTAGCTGAGTCCGTGCAATAAAGGACAATTTAATTACTTTTGTAATAAATGGGATTGTAGGTGCATATTCAGACAACAACATATTTAGTAAATATGCTTTGCTCAACATCCTACTTCAGTTGTTCTTATTAGCAGGCTAAATTAACAGCTGCCATGGGCGCCGTGCGACTGGAGTACAATCCCCAAACCTGAAACTGCAGGAAACTTCCCTTTCACTTTCCCGTTCCACCCTCCACCAGAGGAGATAATCTCTGTAAAACATTCATGAGCAGCTTTAAAATAATAAAAAATTAAACAACCTTTGCTATACGGTATGAAATATTTACCATGCTGCTGTAAGCTAATTGCATACGGAAACGACCAAGTGCCTGGGCTATAGGCTAAGTGGCACCACCAGCATCCGACGACTGCAGCCCACCAATGCTGCGCTGCATCCTCTGCCAGATGAGCTGGGGTGAGGAATAGTGGTGGTGGGACAAGAGAAGCCATCAGGGGTTTCCTCACCATCTCCACCCAGCAAGGGCTGGACGCAGCCTTGGAGCACTGAGGGCTAAGCAGGGCTGTGAGCTCAAGGCCAGGGTGTATGGCTGCTAGCATGTACAAAAGTGTTAGCTATGGCAGATTGCACACTCAGCAAACGCTCAGCAAGCTGGAGTCTCGTCGTACTTTGTCACTTCTCCTTCTCATCCCGGTTGCAACCCTGAAGTGCACTAATGGAAAATAGCAGAGCCTGCTGAACGAGTTGGAGCAAATGATATATGTGACAAATTAAGCCTACGATTCTGTTCGCTTTAATCATTGCAATTTCCTCCAGTTTTTCTTGTTGTTTGGAAGTATTTAAATGTCTTTGGGAGGGAGACTTTCTTTTTATGTTTTTCTGGCTTGATTGCAAACAGCTCTCTGAGGGTGCTCAGTATTCAAGCTGTGTGTTAGCTGGAGTCACAACTGATCAGAGCAGTCACCTGGTGCTGCGGGTTGGCTGCTGGAGGAACCTCAGCCAAACACCAGCTTCAGCAGCCGCTTCGGTAGACTGACTGAAACACTTTCGTTGAGATAGGTAAAGAGCAAACACACACATGTTTGCAAAAGGCAAGTAGTACATGAGGGGGATGCGTCCAGAGATAAGGAATTTGCCTTTCCCACAAGTCTTTTTCCTCCAAAACCCCAAACATGCCAGCCCTCTGCCTCCCGCCCAGGGATGTAGCCACAGTGACACAGCCCTCGACCCACCATATCCAAAAGGCCTTGTATCACACCGAATCACACCATTTTCATCAGCAAGGATAAACCCGCTTGGTCCTCTGGGGCATTGAAAGGTCATTTTGCTCCTTGATGCTGCAGCTGGGATCCGAGCAAGCAGAACCATGGAGGAAGAAAGAAATAAACAACAGGAGCAGAAAGTATCTGTTCTTTCCATTATTACAGGATTTATCTTCCTAATATACGGGGAGTGTTGCCTGGCAACACCAGCTCTCCCGACCTCTGCCATCTCCCCCCAGCACAGCCCAAATGAGCTCAAACCGCACGGAGCCTTCTCCAGCACAACCACCAGCTGATTTACATGGGCTCGGTGAGTCCTCCAGCATGCACATCTCTCCATCTCCAGTGCTTCCTTTCTTCTCCCTGGTGGCAAATGCCAGCCAGGTACGGACATGGCTCTTGAGGGACCACCACAGTTTCTTCACTGTGTTGGAGAGCCTAACTGTGAAGCTGAGCTGCTCCTGGAGCTCACCAACAAACTTCAAACAGCACCTGTGCCTTCAAACACACACTTCCTTTGCTAAAAGCCCCATAGACAACTTCCAAGCAGAAGCCACTGATGTTACATCCATGGATGTCCCTCCAAGCTCTGCTGGTGTTGCTTAATTCGGACAAAAAATGTCATTTCCGTAGACCTCAAGATCCTTCTCTTTTGTCTCTGCTCTTCTGTTGCTCGCAAGCAGCTGGTTTGGTTCCACTGACATGTTACAAGTGAAGTGATTAGCTCAGAAGGTGGGAAAATCCTGAGGGTATTTATTAGAGGAAGAGAGAAATGAAAATACCCTGACTCGGGTGAGTTTGCAACAAAGCAGCTGCGCTATCTTCTAAAAACCTCTTTCCAAATTCCTCACGTCTCAATAACACAGTAACATCCTCGGTGCAGAGATGGGCTTGAATGTGATTTACCCCCTGTCCTGTTCATCCAGCCATCATTAGCTGGACTGTATTTGCAGAGCAGCAGATGCCATGGTTACTATCTGTACAGCCGGACGGGAACAGCTCCTGTTCCCCTGACAATAGCAGTGACTGAAACTTTATTCTTTGCTCAGGACAGCATTAATCACTCACACATCACCCAAGAAAGGGGGCTCTGGCAGAGGACACATTCACCTCCCGCCCCATGCAGAGCTGAGTGCTGCAGAAAGCTGCTGCCAGGTAGCCTCGGTCGTGGCAATCTCACATGAGTGCAAAGTGCATTTTCACTAGCCGTGACATTCACCTTTCTTTCCTCCACTGCCCCACTCTGGGATTCCAAACAAAGGAGAAAACCATCCGTAATGACAGGGGAAGGAATCATATGCTTAAACCTAGCACAGCACAACCTGAGCATACAGGTGTATAGATCACTTGAATAACTGCAAACTCAAATCTAGGTCCACTGAAGAGCCACTGGAAAGGCTCAGCTGAGGGACAAGTAGGAAAGCAGGGGTGAGGAAAAGGGACAAGTAAGGGTTGGACTTGTGGGTCTTTTCCCAAGAAAACAGCTTCCAAAAGCAGGTCAGTGATTTTTGCAGCCTCCTCCAGCCAGACCTATGGTGCTGGACCTGCTGCCAGGAGAGACGGTGGGCATGTCTGTGATAACAAGAGAGCAGTCCTCTTCAGACTCAAAGACTTTTACTCTATAAGAGCCACATGTCTCCGCTTTTGCCTTCTTTCATGCCAACACACAGCAAGGTGCATAAAGACACCCCCCCTCGCCCCCAGCTCTTCAAGGCCCCTGCAGACACAGGGAATGGAGGGGAGGACAACCAGAGAGGAGCCGGTGTGGTGCTCGGTTTAGAACAAGGAGCTTGGACAGATACTATGGTGACGAGCATTGTGTAGAGAAATGAATAGACCAGAATAGGAAAACAAAACTTCAAGAGTATCACAGCCAGGCCCCAGCATGGCTCTGGAGAGCCGAGTGACTGCCTGCTCTTGTAACCTTGAGGGTGGGCTGCTGTTGTAAAGCGGGGAGCTGGCGCAGAGGTAAGGGCACGGAGCATGGGAGTGATGGAGAGAACTCAGGTGAAAAAAGGTTAAGTGCAGCCAGATATTTAAGTGAGACAGAGTCGCCCATGAGAGCAATGCAAACAGTTCATTGCAAGGAAACCTGATCCAAGGCCATTCACAGCACAAACCCAGAGACAGGCAAGTGCCCCCTCCCCTTACGCTCCATGGGATCTGGCAAGGACAGTGCTGGCTCAGAGTTCATAAATTCTTCAGCAGAAAATACTTAGATACTTAATCAAGGGCTCCTCTGTTACTCCAGAACAAGTTTACATTATTAGAGAGAAAAAAACAGCCAACAAAACACCAAGCCCTCAACCGAACAAAAAGGATCCTAAATAAAGAGATAAACCCGTATGACAGAACAGCAATAATAGCTTTCAGGTATATGTTCTGCATAAGATTTCCAGGCAGTTGGTTTAGTTAATGGATTCCCTTAATCTTTCAGCTGTCAGTATGCAATCTATAGCCTACTGTTTCTTCAGCACTGTATTTATAAGGACAAATTCAAACTTGTATAAACAGACAGGAGTATCTATTGTTGTGCAAGAGCAGGACACAAAGGGAGCCTGTCACTGATACATCACAGCTGCCAGAGAGCCCCAAAGCTGGGAGTTAGGGGCAAACCCAAACTTGGAGTCCTGAAGGATGCTGAGGTGTTGGGGAGTGTGGGAACCAGGGCAGTGAGGGAGGAGGCAGGCAGGGATGTGGGCAAGGCCTGCACCTCACTAAGGGACTGCAGAGGTTTAGCTGCTTCTTGAGGCTCTTTGGGATGCTGAAGGTTTCAGCGAATCTCTGCCCTCCTGCTGCAGTTCTAGGTGAAAAAGCAGAAGCTAGTTAAAAAACAGGAGCTGACTTGCAGTTTTCTCAATTGGTTTGCAACCAAATCATGAAGTTGAAAAATGGGGGTGAAAGGATGATAAATATTAGAGAGCACGTCCTGGGAGCAGCAGCACGGCAAGTAAAGGGGAGACCTGGCAGGCACACCACTCTCTCCATTCAAGTCCAGCTGTCCTTCTCTGAGCAAAAAATCCCCACACTGGGACACATCTCTGTTAACTGGCAGGTTGAAAGGAGCCATGAAGATGCAATAACTGGAGTTTGGCTGCCAGGGCAGCCTGGCTTGAGCAGGAAGCACTTCCCAGGCTTGTAAGCTCAGTTCCCATCTCTCCACTCTTATTTTCTAACTCTATGTTGCAGTGTCCTTGGCTGCTCTGAGAGAAGGGGGACATGGGGGTTACTGCACATCAACACAAGCTTCTCAAGACCCCTGGACCAGGAAAACATCACCCAAACCCAAGGACAGATGACAGAATCAAGCCAGTGAGAGGTGACTGTGAGAAGATACGAAACAGGACAGGAGCAATGGGATACCCAGATAAGGAGGAGAAAGTCAGTGAGTAAAATCCTAATGATGCACAGTGGAAGGAGAGGAGGGAATGCCGCAGTATCCTAACTACTGCCAGCTCGGAAGGGATGCACGTGGCACAGCCAGCAGCTGGAGAGAGCAGAAGGTGTCGTGAGGCCATTGCAGGCACTCACTACGCCGTTTAAATCATGAGGCACGGCGCTGCGTGGAAAAGCTTATTTTTCCTTCGATAACTCCAGTTTGAGGAGAGGGAGGTATCTCTCCATGCCCTGCAGCAAATAACTTCTGGCACCAGTGGAATACAAATAACCAGTAACAACCGGAGATGATAAGTTTCTACTGTAAAAGTTGGCCAGAACCTCGCTGAAGGATGCTACCCAGCCCAGTGATCGCAGATATGTTTACTGGCAAAATGCAGAACAAGGAAGATAGGAACTAACTCCTTGTGCTGGTCTGGTTTGTGTAGTCAAGCACTCACAGCAAATACATCTGAAAGAGTTCCCCTCCAAACCCACCCCTGTTTGCCTGCTGCTTGTTTATCGAAAAGCAAGGCTTAGCAGAAACAGTTTTTCCTGCCTCTCCGCTGCCCCACTCTGCCTCTTCCCATCCTCCAAGCCTCTGCAGGATTCTCAGGGCAGGCTCAGGGCTTCTAATGTGCCTGATCCTGTCCCAGTTTCAACTGGGAACTACTCCTGCTGCTGCTGCTCTTTCTCTGGTCTCTGGCTTAAGGAGTGACACTGGCAGGTCTCTGCAGGAGGCTGGTGGTGATGCCTATCCCTAGCTGCTTGGGCCCTGGGGCAGTACTGGGGAAGTCTCTCATGCAGTGTACATGGCTCTGGGAATGCCAGGTAGAAGAAGCGCAGAACTGCTGCCTCACTGCTGCACAGCTGGGCCAGAGGAGTGAGCGGGTCCTGCTTTCTGCCTTTCTGAACTCTCAGCCTTGTTCAGCTCCCAGAGGAGTACCAGGAGTCACCACCTCCGATGTTCATCTTCCACCTCACCATCCTCAATATGCATCTGCCACCTGGACAAGCAGGGCTGGATGGAAGAGGCGCATGCTGCCTTCACTCAGCACTCAGCAATGGGGAGACCAGCAGGTCCCAGCAGTGGGTTCCCCTGGCCCAGCACTCCCCTTCCTGGCTGGGCCCACTGGTGTGACTGCGAGGAATAAGCGGTGGATGGCAGCCTTCAGCTCCTAGAGAGCCGCACTGATTTGAATATATATTGAAAAGTTTCCCATTGCGCTTAATAGGCAGGAGGGTGGCAAGGACATAACACAGGAGGGCTGAGCAGTGCAGCTGGGGCAGCAGGAAGGGTGGCACCGGCTTAGCACCACTGCAGCAGAGCAGCCATCCAGGAGATGCTGTCTTTCCCAGGATGGAAGGAGTAGCAGCTCAGCCAGCCAGAGGGAGCATCCCGAAGGCAGGCAGACATGGTTGGATGTGGCCATGGAGGAGTAGGAGAGGTTCATGCAACAAGGGGCAAGAGGATGTTCATCGTTGGAGGGGCAGCTAACGGTTTATTAAGAGGGAAGGGGTCAGGAAGGCGTCATCAAGCCTTGGTGCAATTATGCCACGTATGCAGTTCTGGCTCTTCCGGACACAACTCATCTCTCTCCAGGGTAATGCAGGCCGCCTCGCACACCTGATCCCCACATTAATACTGTCACAAGCTGATGATATTATCAAGTGAAGCGTAGCCTCCGGGGGAGGCAGGCTTTAACCCTTCCAGCGTAGGGAGGATGCTCCCTGGACCATGTCAAACAACAGGTGAAAAGGGACTGTTTAGAGCTCAGTTGAGTTTGTACAGAGAAATGTCTGGGGGGCATGGGGAGAAGGAAGGGCAGTGGTAAGGCAAGGAAGACCATGATGGATGTAATGCGATGTCAGAGTTGAAACTCTCAATAATATTTGTGGCTGTGCGATGGCCCCCAGGTTTCTCCCAAAGGACTGGGTTGGCAGAGCCATTGCTCTCTAAATAGATCATCGTCAGAAAAATCAAGCAAATCAAGCTTGCTGCTGTCTCTCTTCTGCCCTGACAATAAACAGAGATGTGAAACAACCACATTAATACAACTGCATCTTCATGGAGCCCTACAGCAATGTCACAAGCACCTGCAGCGACATGCCCATCTCCCTAGTCCCACAGCAACCCTTAGCTACTGCACTGTGGCTGGAAGACTCCAGAGGCCAAGGAGATGGGTGCACAGCTCTCTGCAGGTTCCCTTTTGGTGGGATTTGGGACAGAGTAGTGTAAAGGCTCCAGCAGCTGAGTTTCCACCGTCCCTCCCTCCCCACAGACTGATCCTTTGGCACCATCCTCCCAGGTTCCACTGGCCTCCCATGACGTGTGGGAGCCATGGGTGTCCTGTCTTCTTGCTGGTCCATGAGCCCCCACCCCTGGTTCCTCCCTGCCTCCTAAGGGGACATGAGCCTCCTGTGCTTCCTTGCTGGACCTTGGGACCAAAATGAGGAGCGTGTATGGGTGCAGCAGTGTCACTGAGATGCTGCAAAAGCCTCGTTGTGCCAGACAGCAGAGTGCTCAGCCCCACTGCATACACATCTCCTTACCATCCCTTTCTGGCATCCTCCAGCTCCAGCTCCCTCCTCCCCAGGGATCCCTCTTCACTCCCCAGGTTTGCAGCAGAGGTTTAAATTGCACTTGTTAAGATCTCCAGTGTAAGGAAAACAGGAGAAGGCAAGCACCCTTCCTGGGGAGCTGAGCAGCTGATTTAATTCAGCATTCCCACTGGAATCGTTGCTTTATTCAAGGTTGGAACAGGTAACAACAGCACAAAATTAAAGCAGGTGCCCCAGCACACGCCAGGGCCACATTCTGGAGGCAGCCCAGGGTTTCAGTCTGTTCACTCTTACTCATTGCCAACTCCAGAGGCAGCATCTCCAAAGCCCTTAAATTCCTGTCCTCTCTCTCCTTGATTTCCCTCTTGTCCTGCATGCTGAAGTCTGCAAACAACTCACTTAAATCCGTTCCTCCACTTTCCATTAAGCTTTTAACACTTGCTGCATTTCCCGACAATGACGCAGATTGTATTACAGCTCCTTAAATGTTAATTTTTATTGATTCTACAAATATACATAAAAATACACACGCAAACATGCACTCTTAGATTGAGGTACATATTGATATCCAGCAAGTGGTTCCCGGAGGTGGAAGGTACTGGAGGCTGATTGCTGTTATCTCCAGGGAACAGGAGCATCCTTGCCAGTAAGAAAACAGAGAGGCCAAATGCAACAGCATTTTCATAAACAATAGCAGATGAAGCAAGGGGCCTTGCCCATGGTAAAGGACTGGAGGTAGCTGCTTGGCTGGCTTGAATCCAAGGTGATAGAGTCATTTCTCTTAAACTTGCCCTCTGTTGAGAGGTTTACCAGTGCTTTCATGGGCCTTGGAAGATCAGCAAAGTGCCTGGTTGAGATTTGGCCTGTCATTCTTCAGCAGATGATGATTTGAAACCTCTCTGAGTGTTTCAGCAATGGAGAAGGGGGCCAGAGTAAGTACTGGGGAGTTAGGAGCTGTATTGATCCACACAGTGCATGTGGGAGTCCACATTTCAGCTATGCCACATGGCTGCAGCCCAGTTACTTAATTTGCCTCAGTTTCTCTCTTTTTGCATCTGTGTGGTGCAGTTTGAGTCCTAGCACTGGAGGAAATTGAGGCTCATCACAAGGGAGCTCACCTGGGCCTTCTTCCAGGTGAAGGATCAAGCATTTTAGTGGCATTTCCACATCCACAGAGTGGCTTCAGGGGCTCAGGGTGCCCCCCCTTGCAGCATCCATGGGAAGCAATGAGCTGTGTTTGAGAGTCCCCGCTCTCTGGAAGCAGCCCGTGCCAAGGCTGTGATGAAGACAAATCCCCTCAGCAGATGAGGTTGCAGAGCCCATGTCCATTACGTGCAGAGTGCTCCTCTGCTAAAAGGTTAACGTGGTAAAATCAAGCATTCAGACATGGGGAAAACAGCACTGAGGGTGGTTGTGAAATCTGTGGTGCCTCTTCTTGTGGTTCAATCTTACACCTTTCCCATGGCAGGATCACTGTTACTTCTCCCCTTGCTCTGCCTCCCCTGGAGCCTCTCACTGCCTTCAGGTGTGCCTTCACTGGCACAAAGAAACACAGACCCTGCGAAGTATTTCCCCAACCCAGACAGCATCAAGACAAACTCCATTTGCCAAACTGTGTAAAGCAATCTCAGATTTCACAGGTTGACAAAACTGAAGCGGATTTTGACTGGCTTGGTAAAAGGCACATTCTGATGCCCTCTGCCCCTCAGAGAGCAGCACAACCAGCCAGGTCTTTGTCACTGAAATAGCACCACCAGTTTTGTTGTTGTTGGTTTCAGTGTGAGAAAAACAAAGATGTTGTCCTCTCAGCTTGTTTCCTTCAGAAACCACATTAACTGTTTTTCCATTGAAATTTCCAAAAGCCAGAACAGCTGGAAGGAAAATTCAGCCCAGAATAGTTCGCCCTGGAGAGAGACAATGTGGTGAACACTGCTTTAAGCCTTGAAAAACATCCATGTGATGGGAAACAGTGAGGCACCATAACAAAGCGACTTGCTGCTCATACTCCCTTGGCTACATGCAAAAATCAGGTGGTTACAAAGCAACTCCCTCCATATGCATTGCTTTAATAAAGTAACAGGAAAGAACGCACCGTGTAAACCTTGAGTAATTGCCTATTGCTTTTCTTAACCTGAAGTCAGTGCTCACAGCATGGAGCAGGACAGGTGAGAAGCTGGGAGATGTATCCATGACTGACCTCCATGGTGCATGGCACCAGGAAGGGGGAATATCCAGGGATTTCTGCTGGGATGAATGCCTTGCTTGCCACATTGAGCCTGCCAGTGCTTGCTCCCAGAGCCAGCCATGAAGTGAGTATTCCGCACCCGGCTTCTTGCGCATCCTCGTGGAGGAGGTGGATTTCCCAAGGAAAGGGGCTGGTTGGCTTTTGGATTAGTGGAGTTGTTGGACTATGTGTCGCCGTCACGGCAGAAAAGCAGAACTGAGAAGCCAAATGGTTTGGCTAATCCGCTTGCTTTGATTTAGCAGTACCAACCGTCTGCAAACACAGCTTTAATCTCCATTGCGGATTTCCAGCGTGCAGGGCCTGAGCTTGACTAAAGAGACCGGAAAATGAGGATGCTCAAAGAAAAACCGTTCAGCAGAAGCCGGGCTGAGGAAGAGCTCACTTTGCACAAGCTGAGGGCCTTTGCAGACATGCTAGATCTTATTAACCAAACCTGCACCCTCACAGCTGCTTGGCAACTGCATGCGGATGCCACTCAGCACTGGAGAAACTCTCATCCCCCTAATAACTGTGCTGGCTCAGAGCTGCCCGCAAAGAATAGCAGTGTCATCTGCCACAGGGCAAAGGCTCCGGATGGGGGCTTTGCCAGGAGGAAGAACGTGGTGCATTTATATCCGAATGAGAAAGCACACGAAGGAGACATGGGGTCCACACCTTCTGGAGTTTTCAGAGTGAAGCCGCAGGGGCAGTACGCTAGATTTTAGCTGCCCTCGGTTTTCTACTGTGCGAGCTCTCTCCAAGAGCTCTGTGCATATATCCTCATGGTGCACAGCCACCAGGAGCACAGATAACATTTTCAGGCTTGTTCTCAGGGGAAATGGGACACGAGGAGCAGGGCAATGCCCTGGCAATGCAGACCACCGGCCCACGCAGGCTATGGCTGTCTCTCCAGCAGTGCCGGCAGGAGATGCTGCCAAGGAATGGGATGTTGCCTGGCACCTCCTCCAGCATTCACAGAGGGTGTGGGATGGAATACGATGACCAGCCGGACATCTGCCAACTCCTCTAGCCAACCCCATGGGGAAAGCATGATGTCCCCTCCTGTCCCTGGCAAAAAGGGGGAGCATTTGGGAAGCATGCCAGGCCATGAAGAATTTCCTCTCATTAATTAGCTCACGGAGAGGGCAGATTGTCTCTCAAGGCATCACAGATCTCAGTCCATCTCCTGAATTGACACGCGAGCCATTTTCCAGCCTGGCTGATGACTGGGGCAGGAGCAGGAGCAGATCCCAGGCATCAAGAGAAGGACCTTAACAAGTGAAAGGTAAGGGTTCTTCTCACCCTTCCCTGCTCCTCACCATCTCATTCATCACATCCCAAACACATTAGCACAGGGTAATTATTAAAGATCAAAGGAAGACATTTGCAAAGGTTGTGCAGGCAATGAAGCCCAGCAATACATTTCGAGAGAGGCTGTGCCTTTGTGCTGGGATCTCAAGGAGAGCATTGTAAAGGACTGATGAAACAGTTTGACTGTGCTTCAGAGTCAGTATTACTGCGATTCATTTAAAACTTGACCCACTTTTATTTTCCATATTGGCATATTTTATCTTTTTTTCTTTTATTTTTAAAGGGGAGGAAAAGTGAGCACCAGCAAAATACAGATAAATGAGCACAGCCAGCAAAATCACAACAAATGTTTTGTTTGAGCCAAATCTGTGTTTTTCAGGGGAAAAGCAGTCGGCAAAAGTGCTTGTGTAACCAGGATGAGGATGAGGAAGAACGAACACGTGCATGCCAACACATGAGCACAGACGTGCGCTGGGAGGAGGGTCCTGTTCCAGCCCAGATGGGTGGCAGGGAGCCTGCTGTTTCCATGCAGCATGGGGAGCAGCCTCTGAGCTGCAGGGTCTGCTCACTCTGAGGTAGGGAGACCCGCTCAGGAGTGAGGTTTATCCTGGTTTAGCGACTGCTTGGCAGAAATCATACCTCCAGATCCTATGGCAGATGAAGAGGCATTGTCTGGCAGCCAGTGTGGCAGGAGGGAGGGATGGTCTGGCTCTGTCCATGTGCCTTTGTGCCTTTGTGCCTTTACTAAGCTCCTGCTCGTAGTGAGGGATGTATTGCACACTTGTGACAGGGCACACCTTCACCATTGATGACAAAAGAGGAGTAATGAGCTGTGTTCAGTGGGAGAAAGACTCAGCATAGCACTGCTTTCTCTGTACAGCATGTGCGCATCCACTCATCTGGTTATTTCACCTTCAGGGCATGAAAGGGAAGCAATTTTTTTACCTAATAGAAATTTGCTCTGGTGTGGAGACAGCAGAGTAAAAACTGCCTCGTGTGCAGGTAAGTGGGGGAGGAACAGAAGAGAGAAGCTCTGGGGTCACAGGGAGGTGCTCAGGGAACACTTAGATCTGAAACAGAGAGTGCATCAGGAGAAGAAAATAAAAGGCTCGGTTGTGATGCTACTGGTCTTTCCCAAGGAGTTTCTGAGGGAATGGCAGCAACCCTGGAAGGGAGGAAGATCGCCAGGTATGGTCCATGTGTCCACTGCCTGCCGAGACTGGTGATGCCCCACCAAGTAGGTGGAGCAATGCTGAGCTGGAGCGATGCTAACTGAGTGGCATGTGCTGGGTGCTGCTGGGCTCAGAGCCTGCCATAGCCTCGGCTCAAGCCCCAGCACGTCAGCAGGAGAGAGGAGCAGGCCAGGACTTGTCTCTGCTTCCCCCTTCCCTATGCAGTTACAACCCCCTGCAACAAATGGAGCCCGCTGCTGCCACGGCTGCTGCTTTTGAGGGGATTTAGTCTTCTCTAAGTAAACATGGAGGCAGTTGATACACACCTTATAATTACACTGCTCCACTCTGCAATTATTACATTTTCCAAGCTACAGCTGCTTCCTACTCATTATCAGGTTAAGAAACTTCTCCTGATAGTAACATGGCACTAACCCTGTAATTAAGAGGCAGACCACCCAGCCACTGCTGCTGAGAGGGGCTTTGCTGAGCAAGGAGCAAGCTGTGCCTGGGCTTGGAGGTGGCTTTTTAAGGTGCAGGGTCACTTTTCTATCACACACCCAGTCACCCTTCCCCTTCCTTTATTTTTGTATTTAATGACACGACAGGAGCATCTTCACAAAGATGCCACTACAGAGGAGATTAGCCAAGAACCTATAGGAAGGGGGATCTGCTGAGCCCTGCTTTTTGATGGGCATGGACAACAGTGCTCCCTGGGCACCTCAAACCATTTGTCTGATAAATCTGTATTTCCCATTTGTAAGTGGTGATCCCTTTAAATGGAATTCTTTGTTGTTGGAAAGGCCCATGTCCTGCAGCCCTGCACTGAGCTGGCCAACACTGGCCAGGTCAGATGCTTCTGGTTATGTCTCCATCAGGACAAGGGATAGTTTCTGAAAGATGGGGACATCACCTAAAGCAACACAGAAAAATGTCAGGAAGACTGTGATGGTGCCCAGGCATTGGTCGCACAGTGCCAGCCCCTGTTTGCAGCCCTGGGATACAGCACACACACAGACAGCAGCATTCCCATTACTGTCCTTGCAGACAGTGGAGCTGCTGCAACAGCTCAAGGCTTGTGGTTGAGTGTCTGCTATTTATTGGGTATATCCAGAGAGGACAAGGGCCACAGATGGGCCTGAGACACAGTTCAAGTGATTTTAATGCTGATCCTCACGAGTCTCCTCAGACAGGGCACTTTCAATTTGTTTAGGACCTCTTTATGAGAAAAGGACACTTCTCAGCCACAGAAGTTCAGAGCACCCGTTGCAGAGGCTGTGATTTCATGACACTCCAAGGTCTCGGCAATGTAATGTACTTAGCTGCTACTGCTGAATTCAGCCTATGGTATAACTTGACACCTTTAATTACAGGAAGCAGAGCTGGACTCCAGATACAGCAGCGTATCTGGAGTAGGATCGAATCAGTGCAATCAAATCTGCCCAGAGAGCATCCACAGGACGGCCAGGCTGGGTGTGTGGTTAGCAAGGGAGACACCGAACTGGAGCTGCTGATTTCTTTTGGCTTGGAAAATAAACCTGGGAATGGTTCTACCTGCTAGAGCAGTTTGCAGAAAGAGGGATGGAGCAAACATATTTAAGCTCATACTGTGCTCACCAGGAGCAGCAGAATCTGCCTCTGTGAGCAGGGCTTTGCAAACCAAAGGGACAAAACTCTTCCCAGGCTGGAGAGGCAGGGGGTCCAGCTCTCCACACTCGCCTTGGCTGGGCTTTATGCCTTGTATTGGCACAGCAGGACAGTGAGCCAGACACAGAGCAATGCCTTGCACACCCAGCACCAGTATACTTGACCACTGCATTCAGCACAGCAAACCTTGGGAGTCCCCTCCTAAGCCATGGCCATGGGGGACTTTCAGGGGTGATGGTGTCAGCACTTGCTCCAGAAGCTCCCCCTCTAATAGAATGTTTCCCATGTTACCCTGACAGCTCTGGTTTCCAGGCAGTTTATCACCCACCTAAAAATCGATGACAAGCCAGGGTGAACCCCTGACCTGGAAGTATAAATTTGCCCCTAATTATCACAGCGTCTCGTCATGCACTGGGTGCTTTGACCGGGGCTCAGAGCTGGGAGCAGTCCTGCCCTCTGACCCTACTGCATTTCTCTTGGTTTAAGGGCTTTTCTCCCCATTCCAGCCTGTGATTCCCTTTTCTGGGGGATCCACAGCCACTACTAGGTCCTTCCCACTCTCTCTGAGCTCCCCAGGGCAGCTGGGGCTGCTGAGGATGGTGCCAGCGATGCTGCTGGTGGCAGAGTCTCTGTTGGACAGAGCACAGGGATGGAGGGGGAGATACTATTAAAGTACCACCTCCCCCCTCCCAGGTTTTATTCCCAGTCCTCAGAAACACTGCTCATTTTCTCTGTCTCCAGTCAGTCCATCTTTAAAATGAGGGCAAAGGATACCCCTACGAGGCACGTTTAATTAAAGTTTACAAGATGCTTGAGAAGTGTCAGAGAAATAAAAGAGGGACCACGACGGCATAGAAGGAGTGATGGGTGCCCCGGGGAACCAAGGCAGGTTCCCGGGGGAGACTCAGGGGAATGCAGTGGTTTGTCCCTGTCTCCTTCCCAAGCCCTTGGCATTTGTTTAGCCACAGGCTCTATCCAAGGTAAACGAGGACCTCCGACACTGCCACCTCTTCCCACTCCAGTTGCCAGGGGCTGCTGAGTGCCCTGGCAGTTGAGCAACCCTTGAAAAGCTCCTTTCACTGTAATTAGACATGTAAAAATGAAAAACTGAAGGAAAAGAATTTATGCATCTTCTAATAGCCCTCAAGTGTCCATCCAGCCACAGCCTTTTTTTTTCCCTGGGCTTTTATTTGGAGAGTTGCTATAATTTATGTCATGCAATTAGGTTTTTGTCTACAGGCTCTGGGAGGAGTGTGAGTGCAGAGCAGCGAAAAGAGCCCTGAGCATGAGAATAGACAGAGAAGGGGCAGTAGCTCCAATATGTGTGCCTCTGCTCATCCCCAGCCAGCAGCTGTCCTGCAGGGCAGTGGAGCCAGGTTTTGTCCCAGCCCAGGACTGACCAGCTCACTGGGCAGCAAAGAGGGGCTGATGCAGCTCCAAAGAATGGACCAGAGGAATGATAAAACTGGGGGGGAAAACCCCACTGGAGCCTAGCTCTGATGGGAACCATACCCATTCCTCTGGAAAACTGGGTGGGAAAGGTGGTATTGGGTATCAGTGGGGTTAAAGCTGCATCCTCCTGTAGTTGCTAAATAACAGTGTCCTGTCCTTACCCATCTACCAGAGGAGATCGTGGGGTGGGAACCTCCTTCCCACTAAGCTCCATGTGCAGGAGCAAGAAGAGGGACTTGCCTTGGAAGGAATTGGTGAGAACATCTCAGGGCACAGGGGCTGAGAACATCTCAGGGCACAGGGGCTGAGCCCTTGCTCCTGCTGGTGAAGGCTGTCATAAATGACTGTCATGCAAGGGGATATTCTCCTCCTCATTCTTCCAGCCAGGCTGCTCCAAACACAACAAGGCTGTGTTTTTCAGAGCACCAGCCTGCAGGCAGCAGGATAAACCCAACAGATAGAGCCAAACACAGAGCAGAACATGCTTCCTGTGACTATTTGCTTAAAGCCATGTGAAATTTGGATTGAGCAGAACCCACGACCCACTGACTTTTTTCTTCATGCAGCAAAATCCTTGAACATCAATCTTCAAAACAGGAGGTTTAGCTCAATGTGCACTTTATGCCCATTTCATTGCCCAAGGCTGGCCACATCCCGCTCCTTCTGCCCCTCGCTGCCTGACATCTGCAAGGAATCCCCACTGCTGCAGAGAGCTACAGATAGCGGCTGCAGGCTCCCGGCTGCCCGGGGCTGCCTGCTGGGGAGGCGGGCGGAGACTTAACAAGCAGAGGTGGAAAAAACCTCAGAAGGACTCAGAAACCATGCTGCCAAAACATGCACACTCAGCAAACACTGTATCTGGGTATCAGCAAAAGTAATCACAGTCCGGATTGTGCCGGGCAAGGCAGATCCCAGGGTGCAGGAGGCCCCTTATCTCCCCTAGACCTGCTGAGTGACTGAACAAACATGGGCCCTGGCTCTCCCCCAGAGAAGCAAGTTCCTCGCCAGAGCCCCTCTGCATACACAGGAGCCGGGTCTGAGTCCCCCGTTCCTGGTGCGGTGCGGTGCGGTGCAGCCAGCTGTGCCTAGCCCCGGCAGCGCCAGCAGATGTGAAAGCCAGATGATGCTCTCAGCTCCTGTCTCTCTCATCTCGCCGTCAGAGGAAAAGCATCACCTAATCCGACACACAGATGGTACGGGTGGATTTCCCCCGTGCTCAGCCTGGCACCTCCCATGATCTCCCCCTTGTCACAGGTCACCGGCACTTCAGAGGCAGGAGGGGCTGCACCGGAGATGCAGGATGGTGCGAGGGGGTTGCAATGCTAACTGTGCATTCCAAGATCTCTCCTGACAACAGGACATGAGATAAATGCAGCTCCTGTGCAGAACTGTGGCGCTTTGCACCTCCCAGGGGTCCAATCCTGGGGAGGAAAACATTTGAGTAAAATAGAAATTGGGTCATATCCCCTTGATTGTGTGAGTAAATGGGACAGTGTGTACACTTTATTTACCTTCCTACAGGGCAAATGTAGTGAGCATGTAATAAATCATTTCTGCAGCTGCTGGGCAAGCCTCCTGCTGCAAACCCAGCAAAATTCATGCATGCTAAACCTGCCCTAATTACAGCTCCCTCTCCTCTTTCACTCCTCCCAGCTCCTCCTCACACATCCACTTCCTCGCTTGTCATTCTTTCTTGTCTTGCTCCTCCTTTTCCTCATCTATTCCTTCCTTCCCTCCTTCCCCTTTGCTGTTTACAGAGGCACTCCCTTGCCACCACCAGCTCCTGCCCTCAGGAGCAAGGGCTTCATCTCTAGCTTGGCCAAGTCCAGTGGGTGTAAGGGATTGCCATCATCTGAGGTTTGGAAACCTGAGCCCTGTTGGGATTGCACAAACTAGCTGACATATCCAAACCCTTCTTTTAGGCTGTTTGGCCTGAGATTTCCTCTTACTCAAGGCAGAGCTGAGGAATCCCCCTGTTGCTCTGGGACAGCAGCAGGATGAAGAAGGAGCTTCTAAGGAGGTGACATCCCATGGGTGCTGATGGGGGTCTGGGCAGAACCAGATATTGTTCAGACCTGAGGTTTCTCACAGCCCTTCAGAAATTAAAGCAAACAAGCTGTGTCTGTGTCGACGGGACAAATGACAATAGTCTTAAATTGAGCAAAAAGGATCCAGATTGGTGTTTACAAAAGCCTTTCTAAGGATAGCAAATCGCTGGAGCAGATTGCCTGGGGCAGTGCCAGACTCCCCAGCGCTGGGATCTTGCGGGAGTGTCAGACAAATAGCTGTTGGGAATGAACTAGGAGGAGCTGGTCCTGCCTGGGGACAGGATGGGGGGACCCTTGCATACCTCAGGTCACAGCCTGGAGTCCATCCTGACAGGGGAGGCTGGTGAAACAGTCTGAGGCTCTTTCCCAAAATCAGCTCCCTGAGCAAAGGTGAGCTAGAAGCAGAGACAAGTACAGGAGCATGGTGGGCAGGAGCTGGAGGTGAGCTGTGGAGACGTCCCCAAGGGTAGAGGGATCATACCACAGGACACTGCGGGGCTCTCTGGACACCTCAGCCCTGGCTCCAGGAGGGTTTCCTGCCTTTGGCTCTGGGACACATCCTGGAGCACCCAGGTCATGGCAGCAGAGCAGGTCCAAGGCAGCAGCACCAAGCCAGGGATGTAGTGAGCATCAGGTGATGCTTCCTCCAGTGGAAATGCAACTACAGACATGTCCTCACTCCCTCAAAGCAGAAGGGAGCAGCACATCTCCCAGGGGACTGAGGTAAACTACCTTCACCCCATAGGCAGCAGGAGAAAGGGGGATGTGGACTTAGCCATTTCTGTGCCATCAGAGCTGTGGCTCTCAGCTGTTGGTGGGGGAACAGCCGTGCAGCACGTGTTGGGCCTGCTTCTCTAGCTGTGGGGACCTTGAGGTCCTTAAAATAATCCCAAAGAAATAAACAAACAAACAAAAACATTAATGCCAAGAGCAAATACAGAACAGACCTCTTCCAGTCATTTTCCCCAGCAGAGTCTATTCAAAGACCAGAGAGAGGATGACACACTGGGCCAAGCTAAACACCCCTGCAACACATTGCAAACAATAGCTTCACAGAGCATGAAGCCAGAGGGAATCATTGTGGTCATTTACTCTGATTTTCTGCAGAACATATGCCATGGCACTTCCCAGAATTCATTGTTTAAACTAGGCAAGGCTCGCTGAAAAATACTCACTCTTGACTTAAACTCTTCCAGGGAGCATGGATGCACAGCAGAACAGCACCGGGCAAGAGGGGGGAGTTTCTTCCTTTAACCAGTTTGAGGACTGTGTAGCTGGAGTGAAAACACCATTGACTGCAAGCAGCAGTTCCAAGGAAATGGAAACTATTTGCAAATTTGGGCTAAGACCAGACTTAACTGAGCCGGACATTTTGAGCACAAAGCGCTTGGACTTCTCCTCCTGAGATCATTTCTTTGGAAAGAAAAGGGCAAAGGAAAAATACCACTACCCTAAACCAAAACATAAATAATCTGTTTGAGTTTGGGTTGCCCCCTCCCTACATTTTGCTTTAAGATTTGCCAAGCCACCTTGCTTTTAGTCTAGAGTGAGGGAAGGGCATTTGACTCATTAGAAATACTTTCGCTCCCCATCTCTCTCTGATCCTTTTTGTTGCACTCTTCATTTCAGCACCCGGTTTTCTAATCCTCTTCCTTGATTGTCATCTCTGGTCAACAAATACAGCAATGCTGGAGAAGGATGCTTTAACTGAAAGAAGCATTCTCTGCCATGGAGATCAAGACACTGTTTGCCCACAGTTACATGAACCCGACTTTACACTCAGTTCCAGCCTATGGCTTTATCCCAACTAAGACCCAGCCAAAATATTCCCTCAGCCAAAGGGATAAAGGAATTTTTCCTCCACCTCAGGAATCTGGACATTGCTCTGCAGCACAGTTTCTCCACAGCTGAACAAGACCCGGCATAGTCAGCCAGCAGAGCCGGCACCTCCAAAGCACTTGCATCAGGGCTTTGAGCAGAAGCTGTGTGCCCCAGGCTGTGGCCCTGCACACGTCAGGAGATGCACACAAGAGTTTCTGGGTTGTGTTTTGGATCTCTGCATCCTCCGAGCAGTGATCCTATGGGCAATGCGCTCATCCCCCATTTCTGCACAGCAGGATCAGAAATGGGAAAGAAGCCAATTTCCCTTCTAGTGTGCCTGGTAACATGAAAGCTAAGGAAAACCAGAGAAGGAGAAAAATAAAGGACACAGGACAGCTTCAACAAATGAAAGGGCAAAGACTGGGCAAGCGGAGGGAGGCTGGGGAACAAGGAGTTTATAAGCCATTGCCAAACCGCTGCAAACCCAGTGACGAGATTATACTTGGAGGAGGCTCCTGGAAAAACCAGCTGAAGGAGGGAGGCAAATCTGGCCAGGGATTAATGAGCACTGAAATCCACTTCCACTGACAGTGCCCAGTGGCTGCGGGAGATGACAGCTGTGCCTGACTCAAGGCACTTGGGGAGGTGCAGCTACTAATCCAGTGGCATGGAGGCCCGGAGCGAGGCAGGCAGACAGACGGACGTCATCCAAACCACAGGACACTCCCCAAGCCCTTTCCCACCGCAGCTCAGGAACCTGCTGGACCTCCTGCCCCAGGGCTTGGCTGACCCTGAGCCCGGCAGGAAGGGGAATGGGGTGGTTTAAGACTGGAGACAAGAATCTCGCTTAGCAGGAATAGCAATGGGCATAATGTGCAACTTCATCTAAAAGAAACCCGGAGTGTGTGTGTATCTGTGGATGGACAAGGGAAATGGGGTGGTCAAGGTGAGGTGTAGGAACCTCTTCTTGAGGCTGGAGATGAAGCCTGTGTCATTGAATACCACAGAGTCCCCAGAGGAAAGAGGGCACTGGTGGGATGAGGTGTTCTGCTTTTCCCTTGAAGCAGCAGCTCCGGTGGGTTTGGGGACATGTGTGTGAATGTCTCTCCCCATCACTCCCACATCCAATGAGCCCCGGTGCCACCCCAGCCTGGCTGCAGGAGGGTCCCAGGAGCCAGCAAGGACCAGCACCTGCGGAGGAGGCGAAGAGGAACCACAGGCAGGCTCTGGTGGAGGCTGGTTTTCAGCCAGGAGCCAAGGAAGATCCTGCACGTGCCGGAGCACACTCTCAGCCAGGTGAATCTCAGGCTCAGGAAGGACCCAGCAGCTGCAGCTGCCCTGGAGAGGCTGAGCTCAGGAGCTCATGGAAGCAGCCTCTGCAGACAAACAAGTTTTGAAAGATGCAAAGAGAAGGCCCAGCAGTAATTCCTCAGTGATGACATTGTTACAGCAGGAAAATCTCTTATTAAGGGAAAACCACTAAACAGAAGCATTGGTTTCAGGGAAATAACCATCCGAAGCCCACCACAGCCAGGGAAGCCAAAGGCCTTCCCTGCAAGCCCTGGGCAGCTTCCAAGGGCCTGATGGGTGTCAGATGCCCGTCCAGTTTGCAAACACACCCGGCTCTGATTTTTAAAGACAGCAATTCCTGAATCTTGGGTAAGAAACGTCAACATCAGAGCTGCCTTCCTCACCCTGATGAAAGGGGAAAGGATCTATTACTATTTTTTCAGTAAATGTTTTTGCTGGCTACAAGACCCGCTGGCTCTTCAAAGGCAAGTGAAAATTTGGTTCCATCCAGCTGTTCCCATGCACTGGGAGCAGGAGTGAGGTGGGAAACCAGGGCTGGCCAGGCTGCAGTGGAACAGAAGGCCAAGCTGGGGAGCAGAACCCATCAATCACCACTGAGGACCTTCCCTTCCTCCAGATCTCCCTTCTCGCCAAGCCTGTGGCCACAAACCAAGGCTCTCAGAGCAGAGAGTCAGCAGGAGAGGGGAGTAGTCATGGCCCCTGACTGGGCAAAGGGATCAGGCTGAAATCACCACCTGCCATGGTGAAGGCAGAGCCAGCTTTCAGGGAGGCTTGTTATGGATAGCCTGCTCCTGCCAAGCTCCACACTGATATGGGGATGCTGCCCTTTCGAATCATGTTGGGGAACAAATGCCATTCATGAAAACTTAACTAACCTCCTTCTTACTACCTTTTTTCCCTTGCTGAATGATCCTTTTTCCCAACATTGCTCGCCTCCAGCTTCATGCATGTGTGTCGATCCCATCTCAGAAAGCTCATCTTTGCAAGTGTGGCCGTGACAAAATATTTCTGACAAGCAGTCCTGACACACAGAGAGACCCTAAGGACCCATTTCTGAGATCCTTACTTCTATCACAACAACTTTTTTGGAAACCAGCTTGTTTCCCATATCTCACAGATGGAATAGCAAAGATGGAGAAAGGTAAGCTTGGTCCAAGCAAAGTGAGTCAGTAACTGCCAGATAAAAGCAATGCTATTATCCCTGACAAGCACTGAACTGGGGTTCTACGCACCCAGTTGTGCAGAGCAGCAAGCTCTCTGCTCACTGTTATTCACCTGGAGGCTGAGATGAAGGGAAATTGTTTGTCCAAGGAAGCCAAGAGCTTGTTTGCCAGAGAAGCCATAGGAAGCCAACGGCAGAGCTAAAGTTTGAGTCAAGATTCCATGGTCCTTGACTGCAAGAGCATCCTCGATGCATCTCACATGCCTGAATATTCATGGGAAATCAGTGTTAAGGGCTCAGACAGGGAGCATCACGAAGGTCTACCCGGATGTTTTGCATCCTGGCCTGAGCATCCACACGAGGCTGCTGTGAGAGAGCATGATGAGCACAATTAAATGAAACCTCAGCTGACAAACCTGACAGTGGCCTGATTTGGATAGGCAACATGCCCCAGGCCATGCCTGCAGGGCTGGCACAGCAAACGCTCCTAAACGGTGGAAAAAAAATCCCTCAATCCTGCTCCCTCGCCCCAGGGGACTCGAAGCCCTGGGAGAGTCTCCAAGTGCTTCCTGTGATCAGGGACGTACGGGGACGGGTCGCAGCAGTCTGAAGGGAGCCAGCCGGGCTGTCGCTCAGAGCTGCACAGCACTCCCGGCTAACTGCTTGTGATGAATCGGTGTGCAGGGCTTCACGGTGGTGCTGCAGAAATCAATCCATCCACCAATCAGTCCCTCGGGAACACGGCGATGTGGAGTCCCTCTGCATCCTGGGCACCTGGCTGGGACAGTCTCTAGTTAGGGTGAGAAGACAGATGTTCCTGTGACTTAGGCACTTGGATGATTTTGCTGGTACTGCCTTACATGCTGCAGCCCTTTGGGTCTCATCTGTTAGCTCTCCTACCATCTATTCACACATGCCATATCCTCCCTGTGCCTGTTAACCTTGTGCATATTTTTAAATGATGCCATTTCCTTTGCCTTGCACAGCATTTTATTTGTTCTTTACAGCACTGGCCTCACACAGGGTGGATGTTGCTTGGAGAGAAATAGATGCTGCTGGCTGCAGAGGAAAGGATGGGCTGGCTCCTACAACCCTTGCTTTGACGTTGGCTCACTTCAGGCCAAGTGCCCCTCTGTGCCCATAAAAAGGGGATGGTAAGATATTCACCTGGCTGCTGGAGAGGTGGGAGGGTGCATTAGCCATCTGAGACAAACAGCACTTCTTACCTGATGGTACCACAAGTGCAGTGGTTGCGGGAAGAGGTGCATTATAAATGGTTGTGTTACGAGCACATCTGGGGCAGTCAACGCTCATGTGCTTTTATGCCACCTCTAGTGCATGATACAGGCATTGTGAAGCCCAAGGCAGAAGGGAGGCTTCTCCACTTTCAGAGGTCTAAGTGTTTTGGATAAATTCAGCCTAACCTCGGTTTACCAATCTGTTCTCTTTGGGGCTATGTGAGTAACAGCACTGCTCTCATGCCAGCAAGGATGAGGACCTGACAGAACACCCTGGCACTTGCTCTTTTCCCTCCCAAGAAAGATGCAAGAGATGATGAATGCTGCTTTGTTATACTTGGAGATGAAAGGGTGAGGGAAGCTGGGTTCAGCTGCTTCCCACCTTGCCGGGAACAGCTGGCTGGAGCAGGAGACACACGCTGTGCCTTTCCACGCAGGGCTGGGCTATGTGCAGAACCCACACCAGCTCTCCCATGCCACGCTGCAGCTCGACACTCAATGCCAAACATTGCAGTAAGCAGTCGTACACATCCGAGGCTTCCCTTACCTCTGACCCCTTGCCTTGGGTCTGCTTCTGGACTAACCTGAAACCAGAGTTCATCCTGGACAGTGCAGCAGGTTATCTCCCGGTTCACCCCTCATCACACGGGCTCCACCAGCCCTCCCTGCTTCTGCTCTGCATGGGCTGCTGCTGCCAGCGCTCCCCCATGACCTGGCCCAGATCTGCCCCTTGGCCAGACCCCCTGCACCTGCACCACCTCCCTCCCCATGGTCTTTCTGCTCCCCAGGGGACACTGCCTGTCCCCAGTGGTCTGTTCCTCCCTCCAGCCCTGGGTGAGCAGGCAGCTAGCTGCGGTCCAGCCCCATCCCTGTACAAGCAGCACCCCACAGTGAAGGAGGAAGCATGCAGCACACTGTGGTGCTTCCAGCCAGGATTGCTCCACTCAGGGTTTTTTCCTACCATGCACCACACCATCCTGTCTGCATAGACCTGCTGGGCAGGACTGCTCTGATCCTGCTCGGCAAGCTGCCTGCGAGGCACAGTGCCGACTGATCGGGACATGGCATGTGTCCCACAGGGATGCCAGCAGCACATTTCCCACACCATGGCTCTTCCAGGGTCAGGGAGATGAGCCCTTCTCCTGCCCAGAGCTGCAGGGTCATGGGGGAGCTCCCCTGCACCCATCCAGCAACCCCCTGAGCTGCTGTGGTTAGTTATGGAACAGTCATCACCCAAGCAGCGCTTCATTGTACAGGGCAAGCCGTGAACTCAGACCCACACTTGTAAAGCTTCTTGCCCCTTGAGCCTTGTTTTGCATTACGGCACTAGCTGGAGGCAGCTTTTTACTGGATTATTAATTATATTTCTATATAAAGCTTTACATGTTTGCCCGTGAGTTGCCGTGTTGTGAAACGTGATGAGGCTTTTGTAACTCTGTCCCAATGGTTCCCTTTGTGCCTCCCTCTCCAGTGAAAGAACGAGGTGATGGATCAGCTTAGAAGCAGTGAACGCAGCACACAGCTTCCCAAGAGAAAAGAGGCCAGATTTCTCCATGGTGGCAGACCCCAAAAAGCATACCTGGAGCTGGCCCAAGCCAGCTGGCCAGCCAAGGAGGAAGAGGAGTTAATGGATCCCACCGGCTCTCACTCAGCAACAAACAGAGATTAACTGCAAAGTGTGAGAGACTAATTGGACATTTAACCCAGTGCTGGCACAGAAGGCCTTGTGCTGTAGCTGAAGAGGAAAGAAAGATTCACTCCTCAGCTGCGTGCTCTCTAATAAGCCCTTTGCTCTAATCAGATAAACCCCAGTTGCACCCCATCTTCCTACAGACTATTCTCCCCGTGAGGGATGCTCAGCAGGGGCCAGCGCTCAAGTTGGGTGGGTGGAAGAGCAGGAGGAGAGAGGAGCTTTATGAACGCTGACATGAATAAAAACATTCTCCAATCTGGTTTTGTTTGCCTTTTTTGTTAGCTTTTCTCCCGATCTTTTTTTCTTCTCAGAGAAAAACAGGTTTTGCAAGTTTTCAGCTTTCCCCACAGTGCTTGAAACACAAATGTAGCAGCATCCATCATCTCCATGCAAATGAGCAGAAAGTGAACATGACCAGTGTGTGCCCATGTGTGCATGGGAGCCAGCCTTGCTCATCCTGAGACCAGCATCACAGACAGCACCCCAGAGCCTCAGCCAAACCCATGAACTCCACAGGAGGTTTGCCTGAGTAAGGCTCTAGAAAGGCATCACAACTGAAACTGCTACACATACTCTCCCAGGTATGTATGTTTAGTGCAGCAGACAGATCACCCTGTGAATATAAGGCTCTTGCCTGTGCCTAAGTTATCTGCAGACTGGTTTTATGCCAGTGCCCATTATTCAGAGATAGTCAGTGGCTGCAAACACAGTGAATCCACAGAAGCTCTATGGCCATGGTGCCTCTTCCCGTAGCAGTCACACCAAATGCCATATGAATAGACATGTGAACCTGACATGTGAACCTGACAGTTTCCCAAATCCACAGACACTCTTGGGACAAACACTCCAGCATTCCCACCATAAATAAGCATTCAGGAGAGCAGTGTTCCTGCCCTTTACTGCTGATCAGCATTGACTGATGAATTTCTATTAGGGCAAATGTCCACAGAGAGCATTTAGCTCATCTCCCCACAGGCTTTTCTATCCTCATTGGCCACAAAGCATCCTCTTCCACATGCCATCTCCACAGCCCTTCCCTCACTGCTTTCATCCAAAGCTGAACTCTGCCTGCTGCATTCAAGCCCTCGCACACAGCAGGTAGCAGGACTGATGCAGTGACAGAAAGCCCTTCACCATCATCCACATGCTATGTCGAATCTCAGTCTCAACCTCCTTCGCACAGCAAGACCTGCATGTACTCAGTCTCAAATCAAACCATGGGATGGCAGCAGCCTGTACACATGACCAGGTACATCAGGGTTTGGTACCATTTGCTGTTTAAGGTTTCCAGATGAGCAGACAGGACAGAAAGGCAGAGACTGCCCACAGCTCCTGTGCTGGGAAATGCTCCCCATGACAGGTTACTCTGACACCTTTAACTCCGCTGAGGGATGTCTGCTCAGGCTCAGGGCACTTCCTCTCTTTGGGAGCCACTGCCCCGGGTGGGTTTCCCTTTGCTGCTGTTCATCATCTCAGTAGCCAGCCCAAAGCAGTCTGGGACTGATTAAAAAACACCAAGTGGTTTGGGGCAGGGATAAAATCTTGCAGACAACAAAAAGAAGGGCCAGAAGGAGAATCCAGCCTGCCCTTGTCCAGATAAGGTGTTCTCGCAGCAGGGATCCTCAGCTGCCCCAGGTATGCAGTCATGATTCCTTAATGCTTCACAGACTTCGCAGGTCCATATATCAGCACGCCTTGCCAAGGGAGCTTGGCTAATAAGGGTGATTTATGCAGCGGTCACTAATGGCTGACCTGTGCTTCCATCAATCTCTCCTGGAGGTTTCAGAGGATTGAGGGAGATTACAGCTTTACTGCCATAAATATGGGGAATGGTGCAGTGCCAGCATCACTGTTCCAGGGAGGGGAGAGGAGAGGCAGAGGAGACACATGATGCTGTGCCAGCCAGCAGGTGAGGTGCAGGTGGGAGCAAGGAAGCCATGCACCCACAGCTGTGATACCTCCACATTGTGCCCAGCTCCACATTGCCAAAGCTTGGATGGGGGAGCAGGACTCATCTCGAGCGGCAGTGCTGAAGAACCCCCAGGGCACCTCTGGCCTCCCACTGCTTTGAGGTGTTGCTGCCATGCACAGCACATATCTTGCTCTGTTTCTAAACTCAGACCCATTCATCTGCTTCAGAGTGAGCTGGACCCTCAGGAGAGAACAAGAGAGCAAAACATCTGCGCTGGGACATCCCATGTCCACCTCCTGTGGGCACCCTGCAGCAGCTTTCCCAGCAGAGACATGGCACTATTTAACATCAGTTATTTCTCTGAGGCAGCAACCAGAGTATAGGGGATTTGCTTTTAAAAGAAAACATTCTGAGCCAGCATAATTTCTGTGATCTGCAAACAGAAATGGAAGGGTTAACCCAACCACAGCTGAAAAGAGGTGGAAATGGAGATACAGGAGGATAAAAGGGCCCTCAGGAGGGGTCAGCTTGAGGGGAAGAAACAGAGAAGAGGAAAGGAATTTGCTTCCACAGAAACCCCAAAGGGTTGAAAGAATTTGTGAACCAAAGGACCAAAAGAAGGGGCACAACCTGACTGAGGTGGCACATCCCCAGGAGGTACAGTGGCTGTGCCACACAGACACTGCCCTGGGTGTTAGATGTTTGGGGAGGGGATAGCAAATTTCCTAGTGAAAGATGCTTAAACAGAAGGAGAAAGCCAGCCCTATCAATGGGACAGAGCAGGATGCAGGCAGGTCCACAGGAGGCAGAAGGCTCTGGGGACATCTGAGCAATAGCAGAAACAGCTTTCTCCTTGGCCTGTGATCATCAGCTAGGATATTGGCTCAAAAATGAAACCCGGGGCATTTAGGATGCTCCCAGCTCCTGCCTTTTCTTCTGCACTTAAGGCTGATTCCTCAGCTTGTTGCTGTGGGAAGGAAAAAATATTGCCCTAGATGGATGGGGATGTGTTCTGCTTGAGGACTTTTGCTCCTCATGGCAATGCTAAATTTGGCCTGATGGATTGGGAACACATGAGACTCCAGGGACACAGAGCCTTGCTTTCAAGGTGATGCTTCTACCCTTGAACACAACAGTTGCTAGAAATACCCTGCTAGGACAGAGGCTGCGGATGAGGGACCAGATCCCGACCCACGGCATCGTTTGGTGCAGGGCAAGAAATAGTGAGAACAAGCAGGAAGCACACCCACGGGCAGCTGTGATGGATGCGGTGCCTCCATCCAAGCCTCTCTGCTCAGCTGAGCACCACGGTCTCAGGCCGCCGGCTGTCCTGGCAGGGCTCTCTCTTCTTGGCATCCTCACCCTTCCCATCAAACACATTAAACATTTAGCGGAGAGCTGAAGCTGTCCGCCTCCACGCCAAGCAGGAGTTTCAGCCACTGGGAAGCAATCCCTTCGCTGGCATGGAGAAGGGTGAAATATGTATTGAGGGGAGGAACAGCTCCAAAAGGAAAGACAGAGAGACAACTTTGTTGTCCCAGCCAAATCCTAGCCTGCCAAATTCCGCTCCTCTAAAGTGCTGCCTGCATTCTCAATAAATAACGAAAAATCACAACAAAACCCGGTCTCTCCCATCCCTGCTCTTGCAGCGGGCTGCACAGACACCTGCCACATCCACCCCAGCAGCCGCTGCCTGGCATTGTTGGGCGAATTGATCTTTGCGTAGAGCTTGCACATTTGTCTGTAAAGCTCATTAAGATCCGGCAAGATGAAAGGCTGTACAGAAATGTAAGATCATTATCGTTATCAAAAGAAACACAGAAAACTGCTGCTATAGAGGCAGATTTGTTTCCATATAGAAAGCTGTTCAAAGTTCTCTGAGAAGCTCTTTAATAAGATGGCTGTTATATGAATAAACTTCAAGAGCTTCTCTCACGCTGGGGAAAACTTCCAAGGACCCCTTTGCCTTTCACGTCTGTTCACAAATTTTCCTTGCAATTTCTGACATATCAAAGATAATTTCAGTACAGGGAAGGGAATCCTGTCTGCCAGACCTCCTGACTCGTACGCTGCTAAAGTGGTAATGCACAACAGTGATGCACAGGGATGGGATGGGATGTGGCTACAGACATCCCTTGGCTCATCTCCAGAGGTGAGAGTGGCTCTCTCCGAGCAGAGGCACTCACACTTGGGATGGAGCACAGTGCTCACCCATGGGGCAGCAGCAAGCAGCCCCAGCAGCCCTCCAGAGAACAACAGGTCGGGTTTAAATACACCAAGTCCAACTCGTAGTGGTCTCCGCAGCAGAAATTCCCCATCCAAGTCTCAGCGGGCATCATTGTTAGCCGTGGGGGGCAGTTTTGTCCCTTGTGTGGAGCAGGGACACCCGTGGCCAGTGCCAGACAGGCAATGCCACAGTCTCACACCTCCCACCAGTGCCTCCTGGTTACGATGCCAGAGACCTTTGTGTGGGGAGTCCTGGCTGCTCCAGGAGCCTCCTAAGAGGGGCTTCGCTGCAGGATTGCAGTCCCCTACATGCACAGCCTGCAAAGAGCAACTTGTTGTTTTAAAACAGATTCCAGTTCCTGCACTGGGAGGTGGCCGGTGCCAAGCCTCAGGCTTGGACCTGGCTGACAGGGATTTGTATGCAGCGAATCTGTTCCTGCCTGGAGGAAGCAGAAGAGTTAACCATGCTCGAGGCACCATATTTTTTCCAAGAGGAATCAGTTCTTCCCACACAGGGTCATTTCTTTTTTGAAACCAGCCTCCCTTTTATCCACAAGAAAATCTGCTCATAATTATAAACCAAGGAAGAAGAGGTTTCTGGAAATATTCATTTGCAGCTGAGCCATTTTCACCCTGGCACAGGCAGAGCGAGCCTTCCTCACTCCCATCTGTCGCATTCGCGCTGAGCGCGGCGGCGGCGATGCCAGCCAGGCTCTGCCACCCAGCGTGGCATGCTGAGGCGGGAGAACGTGACACCGCGGTGGGATAAGGAGGAGGGGGGCCACTGCGAAACTGGGCAGGACTTGGAGCCTGCGTCCTGCCCAAGATGTTCGCCTTACACATGAACAGCTTGGCACCGCGAGGGGCAGGGGGAAGGAGGAGGAGGAGCAGTACAGGCATTGTCTGAGCTCCGGTAGGGAAGAAGCAGAATGGAATAATCTCACGGTGTTGAGTATGATAGGGTCCACAGGGCCCAGGGCACCTCTGCAGGCAACGTCTGTGGCCGTAACAGCAGACAGGCAGAGCATTACATGCTGCTTGGGCCAAAACTCGGGCAGCAAGCGTTCCCTTGCCTATTCGGTACCCTCTCTGATTAGCGGGCCCAGGAGATGGGGTCCTTACTCCTCCTGCAGGGAATGGTCTGGAGCTTCTCCCCTTCCTGTTGCTCCTTCTCCCTTAGCTGCATCCCATTTACATTGCCACGAATAAATCAATCTGCTTCTTGGTGCCTACACCTTCAAATATTTATAGGCTGTTATTATACTTTTCATTCCTTCCCTATCCACACATGCCCTCTCCTTTAAATGTCTCTCTACCGAGCTATGTATATTTAGTTCTTTTAATCCCTCCCCGTAAATCTACCCTGATCCACTCTCTGCACTGTATCCATTTATTTCTGTTAATGAGAGGCACAGCAGAGTGCTCCGTGGTGGATGGCCATGGTAGAGCTTTCCAGGACAGGGCTGTTGCTACCCCCCTCCATGGCACGATGGGGACCACAGCTCAGAAGTGCATTGGACAGCATCTCCTGGGCACCTGCTCTAATACATGGCCCTGGGCTCCAGCCAGGCTTCTGCTTTCTGCCCTTGCTGGGTTTTGTGTTTTCTAATTTCTCTTTTATTTCTTTAGTTTCTCCTTCTCCCAACTGCAAACGACAAGATGTTGAGCAGCTCGCAGACAACTCGCAACCCCAGAAATAAGCTATTTCTGGTGAGCGAATTTAAACTTCCTTTCTTATTTGCAAATTGCCTGTGAGCAGCTTGCGAGTGTCAGGAAGCCAGAAGTCGGGGAAGGTTGCAAGTTTGGGGTTTGGATGTGCATACCACATGAGATCCTTCCTTGGTCTGGCAAGCTCAGAGCCATCAGGAGCAGCAGCCCCATTCCCCAGGCCTCCACACTCAACATCCCCATTTGGCAGCCATTCTCCAGCCTCTCCTTGAGCACAGCCGTTGCTGTGGGCATGCCAATGTGCTACAGAGCAAGCACCCAGAGCGTGAAAGATCCAGGGGGAAGAAGGCTGGATGCTCTACAGGGCTGGCCCTTGCTCCAAAACACCCCTGTAACATCGCTCCCTGCCCTCCCTGGGACTGAGCACTCACAGACTGGGACAGGGATGGGTGAAGAACCCCTCTGTGTGCACAGAAGGAACATGCTCAGCCTCACAGCAATGCCATGGCCAGCGCTGCTCATGCAAAGTTTGATTGTTGAACAGGGAAGCAAAGTTCACCTTTAAACAGAGAATAAAAGGGGGAAGAAAGAGACTGCTGAGGGAAGCATGTTTGCCAGTGCCAGGCAGGCCACAGGCAGAGCTCAAAAATCTACTCAAGTTTATAATTTGCTGTAATGAAGCTGCTTTAGGCAACAAAGCCCCAGTGGTCACAGCTGACAGAGCTGGTGATGGGCCAGTGACACAGAGCATTGGCATTACAGCCTGCCTATTGAGTCCTGTCCTCTGCCCTATAACCCATGAGATCTCCTGGTAGCAGCTCATCCTCTCTCTGCCCCCCCCCCAGCCAACCATGAAGCTCCTCCATCACAATGGGTAGAGCATCAGTCCCAGGAAGAGCTCCCTTCCGAAGTCATTCATTTTCTGTAAGGGAAATGTCCTCAGCCCGCCTGCAGGTCCTGACCTCCTGCTGTCCTTGCAGAAAGGACACAAGCGGTGCTGGGGTTAGCTTGGATAGAGTTAAAATTCTTCATAGTAGCTGCTATGGGGTGAGGTTTGGGATTTGTGCTGGGAACAGTGTTGACCACACAGGGATGTTTGTTATTGCTGAGCAGTTCTTACACAGCATCAAGGCCTTTTCTGCCTCTCACCCACCAGCGTGTAAGCTGGGGGTACACAAGATGTTGGGAAGAGACACAGATGGGACAGCTGACCCCAACTGACCAAAGGGATATTCTATACCAGATGGCATCATGCTCAGCATATAAAGCTGGGGAAGGAGGAATGCAGGACATTTGAGTGACGGCACTTGTCTTCACGAGTCACTGTTACATGCGATGGAACCCTGCTTTCTTGGGGATGGCTGAACACCTGCCTGCAATGGGAAGTGGTGAATGAATTCCTTGGTTTGCCTTGCTTGCATGCACAGCTTTTGCTTTACCTATTAAACTGTCTTTATCGCAGCCCATGAGTTTTCTCACTTTTACCCTCTGATTCTCTCCATCAGTAGCTGGCTTATTTGTCTGACACAAGCCTTCAGCCCCTTAGCTTCTGAGCCACCTTCTCTCTCCATCCATCCTCGAAGTACTTGGCTACTTCTCCATTTCTCACCTGGCAGGTTCTGCTCTGTATGGCTGAGCAAAGCCCTGCTCAGCTGGAAGTCCTTAAGAGATTAACACAACTTCAATCCCATTACAGTAGTTTCCGTGATCCTCTGCAAATTCCGGGGCTCACAACCATGCAATCAGAGCCCACTGAAGAAGAAGAAGAAGAGTTTTTCTTCACCTGCAAGATGATGCTTGTGCTGGAGAATAAGCACCACATTTCTGTCCTTGGCTGCTACTGTAGTAAACTGGGATCTCCTANCCGATCTATCAGAGCCCACTGAAGAAGAAGAAGAGTTTTTCTTCACCTGCAAGATGATGCTTGTGCTGGAGAATAAGCACCACATTTCTGTCCTTGGCTGCTACTGTAGTAAACTGGGATCTCCTAAGCTATGTCCCAGTTCCAATTGAGTGAGATGGCCTGTGTCCTCAAGCAAGGGGTACACCTCTATGAGGACAGGAGCTGCTCCCCAGGCTCCTGACCTCTGAACAATGGGGGCTGTAATTATCCTTTGGCCCTCTCACAAATTGCTCATTTGACTTTGAGCACCAAGTGCTGACTCGCTGGCTCAGTTTGGAATTGGGGCTTAAATCAAAGAGCTTCCCTTAAGGGATCTAGGGGAGAAGGAGACAATTAGATTTGAGCCCTGAAGTTTTACAAGTCTAATAAATTTCCTGGTAGCCTCCGGCTGCTGTGCAAGAGCCTGGCGAGAGACTTCGGTGAATGAAAGCAAGCATTTCTCAAGACAGGAAGCCATCCAGGCACAACACAGGTCTGTCTGCAGGGGCACTGACTCATCTGACCTCCCCCACTCCTGCTGCTGCTGCTGGCAGCTCTGCATCTGGGCTCAGTGGTGGGATGGAGAATCATAGAATAGTTTGGGTTGGAAAGGACCTTAAGATCATCCAGGTCCAACCCCCCTGCCATAACCNCCTGCTGCTGCTGCTGGCAGCTCTGCATCTGGGCTCAGTGGTGGGATGGAGAATCATAGAATAGTTTGGGTTGGAAGGGACCTTAAGATCATCCAGTTCCAACCCCCCTGCCATAACCAGGGACACCTCACACTAAACCATGGCACCCAAGGCTTCATCCAACCTGGCCTTGAACACTGCCAGGGATGGAGCACTCACAACCTCCCTGGGCAACCCATTCCAGTGCCTCACCACCCTCACAGCAAAGAATTTCTTTCTTAGATCCAATCTAAACTCTCCTGTTTAAGTTTGAACCCATTACCCCTTGTCCTGTCACTACAGCCCCTAATGAAGAGTCCCTCCCCAGCATCCCTATAGGCCCTCTTCAGATACTGGAAGGCTGCTATGCATCCCTTGTGCCACACTGGACAGAACATTGGCAGGACAGTGCATGGCTCTGGTTGTCCTGCATCCCACTTCATCTGCCCAGAGCTGGTCACTCCTTGATTTGCCTATTCGTGATGGCCTCAGGGCTTGTTGGTAGCTGAAGGGAAGAGAAAGGTCAGAGCCAGCAATGTGGATGGAAGCAGCTGGCTGCTCACTGCTACGGACAGTGAGGAAAGAGCACCATAATTGTGCTGCATGTAGTGCAGCCAGAAAGGGGGTGATGGCACCTGGAGGGGACAGAGCAGAGCCCTGAGAGGGGAAGTTTTCCTTATGAAGCTGATTCACCCCAAACTTCAACCCCCCTTGGAAGGTACAGCCTTACCTGCAGCTGCTCACTACCCTGCCAGAGCTGCTGCTCTTCTTACCAGGGCCATAAACACATCCTACCTTCAATTCAGCCATGCTAATGGAAAAGAGGATGAAGAAGGAAGCTCCTTTCTCCAGGAAACCCAACTTCCCAAAGACCCTACAGCAAACCTTCTGCTGCTACTGCCAAACCTTGTGCCCCAGCTGGGCTGGGGAGGGTTTAAATCTCCTCCCAGGGCAGGTGGAGTGGGAGCAGCTGTGTTGGTTGTTGTTGTGGGGTTGCTGCAGGTTGTTCCTGAGGGGAGCATGTACTCCAGCACGACTTGCCTGTGCCTGCTTGGGGCTGCATGATAGGATGTCCAGGGTCCCCTGGGGTGCTGTGTCCCATGTACCCACTTGTGAGGTGCAGGAGCGGTTGGGGCAGACACACATAGTCCAGCTAGGAAGGGTCTGCCTCCAGCAAGCCCTGATTTTTTTGCTGGGCAAGAAGGGCAGAGTCATACAGGCAGGTGAAAGTGAAGGTGATCCTGTGGCTCTGTAGATCACTTCTGTGCTGCCCTGACACAGATATGGTGGCATCAGCTGCCCTCTCTCCTGGCATGGCTGGATGTGGGGGTCCTGGTGCCAGCACCTCTCCAGAGAGGAGCAGAAACACTGCTCTCAGATGTGTGCACTGGATTAAAACACACCTTTGCTGCTCAAAGAGAAGCTCTTCTGCATCATCCCCCCCATCCCCCCCTTTCCTGTCTGCCTGTAGTGTTTGTTTAATATAATATAGTTATAAACTACATATTCCTCTGACATGATGTAAAATATGTTTTATGCTCCCATTTTCCCCCTGTCTTCCCACTAAACCTTTTTCTTTTCCAATTTGAGCTGAATGCACTGTGCTGGGGATTAGCAGAGACTTATTTAAGCAGCCACTCAACTCTAAACCATTGCTCATAAAACCTGTAGGTCTCTGCAAGTCTTTTGCACTTGTCACCGGTGACCATAAATCTCCATTTCATGGGGGACTTTCTCTCCCTCCTCCTTTTCTTTCCTCTCTCCAGCTGCAGGTTGGTGAGGGCCATGGAGTGGTTTTGTGGAGAGCACCCAACCTTGCTCCACTGGAGCTCGGCAGCACATGGGGCTGGTGGGATTCAACAAGGAATGGTTTCCTGCAGCCAGCCTTTCCCTGAGCTCACTGGGCAGGGGCCATGGCAGGGCTCTGTTGTGGTTTAAACCCATCCAGTACCTCAGTACCACATTCACCCCCTTCTATCCCCCTCCCTGTGCAGGATGGGGAGGAAAATCAAAGGAATGTAAAACCCATGGGTTGAGATAGGAACAGTTTAATAACTAAAGTACAATATAATATAATAATAATGATGATGATGATGATAAGGGAAATACCAAGGGGAGGGAATATAAAACTGAAAGGGGAAAGGAAACAAAACAATAACTGATAGTGATGCACGATACAACTGCTCAGCACCTGCTGATCAATGTCCTACCTGACCTGAGCAGCTAGCTGCCCTTTCGGGTGACTCCCCCCATTTTCTATAGTGGCCATGACGTGCTGTGGTACGGAATGCCCTTTTGGCTAGTTTGGGTCAAGTGTCCTGTCTCTGCTTCCTCCCGGCTCTTTGTGCCCCTTTTCACTGGCATTAGAGAATGAAAAGTCTTTGATCAGTGTAAGTGCTACTTAGCAACAACTAAAACATCAGAGTGTTATCAGCATTGTTCTCAGACTAAAGTCAAACCAGATCACTCTACCAGCTACTAGGAGAAAACTTAACTCTATTCCAGCTGAAACCAGAACAGGCTTATCCCTCTGTGGCTTTCCAGGCTGGGTGCCCAAGCAGGCACGGCTTCAGGAGTGCCCTGACGCAGCAGCTATAGCCATGAGCTGTATCTCTGAAACATCACCCACCATTACCCACCACCAGGCTGGCAGCTGGTGAGGGTTACAGCAGCGGTGCAGTGTGCCTAGCACTGGGCAGTGGGGTCCCATCACCCCAGGGCTGTGGGGCTGGGGAAGGCCTGGCACAGCCTGCAAGCACCAGCGCATTGCAGAGGTTGCTGCCGAGTGAGGGGCACAATGGGGGCCATGCAGCAGGCCCCATTGTCCCCCATGCCACACGCCAGCAGCACCGTGCAGCGTGTGCTTGGCTCAGGCTGGTCATATTGGTGGCAGTGGGGAGAGAGAGACCCGGGCTGGGGTCTTTAATCCAACTCCTTTAAAGCAAACATTTCCCTGCAGAGACTGTGCAAACCCCTCATCCCCACAGGCTGAATTCCTGCATCTGTGATCTGCAAGGAAAGCTCCAAACAGAGATTTTGCTTTGGATGAATTCATGGCACCCGCAGCGGTGCTGGGCTGCGAGGCAGTCTACGCTTTCCCCTGTGTTTGTATTTTGTCTTCTGGTTTTGGATGGAGACTGAAGTGTTCTGAGCATTGGCAAAGGACAGCATATCCTGAACAAGCAGAGCCTGGACCGTGTCCAAATGCACTGGCCAGGATCAGGGGAGCAGGCATGGGCCCTCACAGTAGAGGGTCTCTGTCGCCTGATTTCTGCAGAGTAAGGGTGATTTGGGGTTGATGGGGTAGCCAGCACAGCTGCTAGTGGGTATTTGCCTTCCTCAGGGAATGCAAACCATATCTGGTCTCAAGGGATATGGTGCAAGTGGAGATGGTGAGAGGACATGGTCCCTTCTGGAGACCCAGGAGGAAGACCAAGGCAGCAGGAATTCCCAACAGAGCGTGTGGAAACATGAGTGCCAGGAGAAGCCAGTGAGGACTGTCATGGCTGCATGCTGCAGTGGGGTGGAGGCCGAGTCCTGCAGCCCCCTTGCCACCATGCACATCCCCAATCTGTTGTGCAGGTGATGGACTGGGGGCTGAAGGCAGATACAGATGCAGCAGAGGTGAAGGCTGAATTTGCAACTCACCCAGGGTCAATTTGGGCTGAGAAGGCACATTATATTTTCACACCTTGGGAAACCCACTGAATCCATAAGGACTTACACAGGGGAGACCAAACCCTTCATTTGCACTGGGAGCAGGGTCAGATCCTGCTGCTGTGTACTGCAATGGGAGAAAAGGCTGGTGCTGTCCACACAAACAGGGTAAGACCAGACGGCTTCTGTCTTTGTTTCTTCTAGGTTGGGTTTGGGTTATTTTTTTTCCTTCTTTTTCTNAAAAGGCTGGTGCTGTCCACACAAACAGGGTAAGACCAGACGGCTTCTGTCTTTGTTTCTTCTAGGTTGGGTTTGGGTTATTTTTTTTTCCTCCTTTTCTTTCCAAAGGCACGGTGCTGATGGGGAAGTTTGTGCAAATGCTCCTTGGGCAGCTTTACCTGCCCTTGCCCTGGCAACGCTGTGTGGGCAGTGGGATGTGGGCAGAGGGGTGCAGGCAGTGGAATGCAGGCAATGGGACATAGGCATCAGGGTACAAGCAGCCATCGAGCATCACACCAGCCCTCCAGAAACTGCGCTTTGTGCTGGAGACCCCTCTCGCCTCTGTGAGCTTTTCAAAGAACACACAGCTCCAGCAGCAAGGGCAGAAATAGGGGTTCTCTCCCCCCCAGAGCAAACTGCTCTGGAGAGACACTGCTGGGTAGGGTATCCTCACAGGCCCCCTGTCTCCCTGGGACCAAGGGGACCAACACCCAACAGCAGCTCAGAACCAGCGGCAGGTAATGAGGAAGTCTGATCACCATTTTCTTCTAGTTTTCTAAGTGCACCACAAAATAATATTGTCCTGGGGACATGTGTAACTCATTAAAAGGTACAGGGAGAAGAAAAACACGGATTTTTTAAGAGACTTTGAATTATGGCTGGAGGTGAAGGAGTCAGCAGGCTCAGGGCATAATTAATCACCAGAGGTGAGATGCCCTGACTCCCTGCACCAGTGCTGCCAAACCTTCAGCCACTGTGGGCACTGAGAGTGGCCCAGGAAGCTGCCATGGGGCTTTGGGGTGTCTGCAGGACTGGGCTCAGAGTGGAGCACAGGACGCTGGACATCCATGCCAAGTCCATCACTGCATCAGCGGCTTCCTTCCCAAGCGCCTCGGTGAAGGCTTGCATGGAACACATCCATCTCTTGTTACATGTTCCGCTCCACTCAGCTCACCCATCAGGGTCACTCAAGTTCCCTCCAGGTTCCCTCAGCAGCCTGAACCCAGCACAGTGAGCCAAACCTTCAGCTTTCACTGCTGCATTCCTCTATTGGAACACGTAATTTCAAAAGCCATCCAAAACCAGTTAAGTAATGGTCCAGGTAAAGAGGCTGAGAAGTCTCTGACTGGAAAGGAAATGTTGGTGCATCTGTTCTAGCAAACTCCAACAGAGACTGGAGGGGAGCGAGCTGGAGGGGGGACTGTTTCCCAGTGCTGGTTCTCTAGGGGCTGCAGAGGGTCTGGTGCAGACCAGGCAGAGATGAACAGCTCTGGATGAAGCTTCTCCCAAGCAGCACACACTCCTCTCCCAAAACGTCTCAGAGACATCCAGCCACTTAATTACAAGGTTGCCCTTCCCAGTCCCAGAAAAAAGCCCTTTCAAGAGAAGGGCTTACAGGGCCCAGCCTCAGCTCTGCCTCTTGGAAATACCAGTGTGGGCTTTAGCGTGCTTTGTATCCAAGACATTAGAAGTTAGCAAGAGCTCTTGTTAACACAAGATGTGAGTCTGGCACAGCTCTGCTGGAAATAGCTATGGAGATACCCCACAACCCTACATTAACTCACATCCTTTTCCCATCCCATGAAAGCAAAAAACTCAAACATGCTGCCTGGCTGTGGTAGCCAGAGCCCTTTGCTGGCTGCTGAGGAGGGACATGATGCATCTGGGGCACATCACAAAGCAGCTCCCTCTGCCTGGATGTGATGCTCAGAAGAGGTGCACAATGGACCCACACCACTTCTGAGCTGTATGTGAAGCTGCCTCCAACCTTATCATCTGAGAAGCAAGGTGATGGCCAGTCCTGGTGTAGGGCACAGCCACCCACCCTGTCTCTAGGGAGCGCGGTCAGCCTGTGTGCTTAGCTAACATCAAGCTGATCCTTTCTCCTGTCCAAAAGACCAGCAAGGAACGAGGGCCTGCTGAGCTGATGGAGTGGTGGAGGTCCCATTGCTGCCTGCTGCCCCCAGCTCTGAGGCATCCTGGTTGGACAGGGCACTCTGTGTGGAGGTGATGAGCATCTGCCTGACAGTGCCCTCCTGGAGCAAGGAGAGCTCATCCCTTCCGACATCCTGCCTTCCGCCAGCCTCGGCTGCTGCCCACAGAGCGGAGCAGCAGGCTCCTGCCCCAGCCTGTGCAAACATGGCCTGAGGAGACCACACTTGTCCTTGAGGTGCCCATCCCAGCCCTCTGCACCCAGCTGGGGTGAGAGCAGCACCGGGGGCTGCACCCCATGGGAACAGTGGGTGCTGCCTGGGCACGGGGGATGAGCATGGGCAGCGTGGGCATGTTCGCCTCTGGGGAGCACGGGCATTTCTGAGAGGTGACCAAAAACTTTCCGACGGAAAGCTGTCGTCAGGAAAGGCCGATTCCACATGTGGGAATGGCTTTGTGGAAGCATATATTTCATCAATGTGTTTTGTGAATAATTATGAAAACATACTACAAGGTCCAGGAATTTGGTTTCATTTTTAACCTTTCCCTGTTAGTTGAAACATCAAAATCAAAACAAAAATGCTCCGACTGCTTCAAAAAACAGTTCCAGACTTTGCAAGAGGAATTTTTTTAAGGTAATTCCTTTATTTATTTGTTGACAATTTTTAAAATTTGATGTTCAGGGGAAACTTCAGGATTTGAACAACTTCTCCCAGGGAATGAGCAAAGAGGTGCCAGGGCTTCCTGGATTCACCTTTGCTGTGGATCTCATCTTCAGCCCAGCATGATGTGGGGATGCTGAGGAAGGACTTGTGGCCTGATGCATGTTTGAGCAACATGTGTGTCAGGGTCTGCGGTGCCACATCCTACAGTTAATTGCCCTGTGTCTGCTCCTGGGGCTGCCCTGTCCCTCTCGGGCTGGCTTTGACCCCTGCTCTCAGATGGGATGTGCCACTGTGCCATGGCAGTGATTTCTGCCATGCAGGTAGGGGCTTTCCCCATCTTGGCATTGGGTCCCAGGGGGACTGTGACCTGCTGTGGTGGAAGTAATTTGATGGCCTGCAGAGGCAGTTGGGTGGCCTTTCCCCTCCAGCCGCAGTGGTCAGACACTTGCTCATTTCCCAGCAAGCAGCTCAGAGCAGCAGTGAGCAGGGCTGTAACTTTGGACCCTTTCAATTAGCATTTTGCTCTCCTGCACTAACCGGCTGTTAGAGGTGTGCCTGACTGGCACCCAGGGGCCCTCCCAGCCCATCTCAAAACCCATTTTCTTTTCTGACCAGAGTAATTGATGTCCTATTTCCCCTTCATTCACATGCAGGTGGCATGGGAAGACTGGAATAAAGCAGGGCTGAGAGCAAGATGGAACAGTGGGCTGTCCCCAAGCCTCTTGCCTCTGGCCTCCAAGCCAAGCCCATTGCACTGGCTTTACTGGAGCTTTACTGGCTTCACTCTGCCCCACCAAAACCCTCAGATCTGTGGTCTGTGGTGTCAGGGGGCAAGCCAGCAGCCTCTCTGGCCCTGAGGGATGCCTGCTTAAACATTCAGCACAGCCACAGTGAAAAAGAGATGTCTGACATCCACTGTGGTCCCCAGGCGGGTATTTGTCTGTGTGGCTCTCTGCACTTGTCACAGGGATTGTCAAGGTGCATGTCTGCATGGCAGACCCCTGCCTGTCCCCTGCCAGGGTGGGCTTCCTAAGGAGAGACCTGGCAGAGGAGGGACCCTGCTGCAGGGACTCCAGCCCCACAGGGTGCACAGACCATGTGCAGCCCCACAGCACGCATCCCCACATGTAGGTCATTGCTCTCTTAAGCTGCTGGGGCAGGCTGGGAAGCTTCCTACCCTCGGGGTTACACATCCAAGGGGACAGAGACGGGGGGGAGGGGCAGGATGCATCCATCTCCCAGAGCAACAAGACTTGGCTGCCTGAGGGACCCAGCTCTGTGTCCCACCACCAGCCCTCGCCATCAGCCCTTCCCTTGCAGAGGTCCCTTCGGGTGTTACAGGCCTTTTTTCACATCAAGTCCTTTTACTTGCTGCCAGGATGGTGCTGGCCATGGCAGGGAGCCCAACCAAGCTGGAAGGAGCAGGGGCGAGCCTCAGTGCTGGAGCAGCAGCATGAGAGGTTGGTGTCCCTGGAGTTCCCTCAGCTCCCAGGGGACAGTGACTGATGGGTGTCTCTCTGAAAGAGAGCAAGTGACAAGGGGGAAGCTGCCACTTGCTGACACGAGGCAGGGAACACTGATACCCCTGACAGCCCATGAGCAGACACACTGGGGAGGGAGACAAGGACCAGCACTGGGGATGCTGCAGGGCTCCTGGTGCTGGTGTGTTGCACTGAACTTTATTTCTGCTTGATTCCTGTCTGCGGACACGTACTCAGGCTGGCTCGGCACGGGCATGCATGTGTGTGCCTGCTCCGTGCAGCAGGTCCATCCAGCCCCTGGGCGCCCTGGCTTTGCCCTGGCAGCCTGTCCTGCTGCCTCTTGCTGCAGCTGTGAGTCACAGCCAGAAGCAGAGCAGGAAGGGCAAGGCTCGGCATTAACTGCTTCCCCTCCAACAAAAAAGGCTTTGCCAGCTCCTGGGAAAGAGAGGGGTTTGCTTCTGAGGTGCCAAGGCAGGCGCTGGAATAGTCACAGTGTGAGCATGGCCTCGTATGAGCGTGGTCTCAGGGACATGTGTTTGCACACAGGGCAAAGCATGTCTGCCATGATGCCAGCTCATGCCCTGAGAAAGGAGTCCCGTGTTATTCTCCTTTCCCCTGCTTTCAGGAGGCAGAGGATGACCTCCTCATGTCTGTGCTGCAGCTAACCGGGAAGCATCCTCAGCTCAGCTCCCTCCTCCCCAGCCCAGGAACTTAAATGAGATGCTCCAGAGGTAAAGGAAATGGAAGACGGATGCAAAGATTCATGGACACCTCCTGCCAAAGGCCCTGGAGCATCTCAGAGATGTGGTCTATATTCCTTCCGAATTTCCTGCAGCCGTGTGGCTTTAAAGGGATCCCCTGGGAACATGAATTTGATGTAATTTCATTTTGGGGTGATTTTTAAAGTAATTAAAAGAGAAGAAGGAAGGAAAAGAGAAAAATTAAAGGAAGGATTATCAGGTCTGCAAGGGAATTCCACAGGGAGAATGCAGCCCTAGTGCAATAGGCTTCAAATCTTCTCTGAACAGAAGTGGCTCTTACACAGGTCTGCATAACCAGGGGCCAAAGCACCAGAGTTTGTCCGAGGTACCAGGCACAAGATGTGGCCAGCGCTCTGTATGCCTCTCCTTGCAGTGGAAGAGGGAGCCAATGCTGCCTGCAGGGAAGAAGCCAGGATGTGCCAGGACACCCTCTGGAGCCGAGGGGCAAGGATGGAAGCTCAAAGAGCAGTCGTGGTGAGCAGCAGAGCACTGTGCACAGTGAGGTTGGCTGCTCTGGGGGAATTCAGCAGGGCTCTCTGGGAACAGGGAAGTTGTCCCACTGGGACAAGTGTCTGAGATGTGTCTTGATAAGAATCAGTGCCAGGATCGCTCAGACAAGTTGTGCTGCTGGGGTCACTGCACAGTCTACAGCCCGTCTCTTGCCCGGGGAGGTGTGCTGAGGAAGCAGAACTCCCTGGCTGCACTCCAGGAATAGATAAGCAGTTTGGTTATAGGATAACTAGATTAACCAGGCTGTATGGGGACAACAGATCGTGACTGCTAAGCCAGAGATGTGGTTCTGATATGCCTCTTGGCCTGTTATGATAAAGTAGCAGGTTCGACTTGGAGCAAAAAGAAAGGTTATTGCAATGGCAGGAGCAGCACATATACCCAGAGATCCGACTGGCACCTTCTGTGACAGAAGATACACAGAGATAGAGATGCTGTTGGCTACCTAACCCATGCCATGACAACCCATCCCATCTCCCTTTCCCTGGCAAGCTGGTGGCTATAGCACAGAACTCCTGAGGATCCAGCCATGCTTACCCATTGCACCAGAGTCCGTGCAGCGTGGGACGGTGCAATGAGGCATCTCAGACACACTGAAGTTAATTCAGCTCTGCCCAGCTCAGCTACAGCAGCCCATGCTGAGCACCCAGTGCTGGAGCCTGCCCCAGTTCCTCATAGTCACTTGTGCTGCTCAGGTTCCCTCTAGCCCTGTTGGAAGAGCCACCAGCCTGGGTCCCACTTGGGGCAGGAGGCTCCTGCCCACAGGCCATTTCTTCCCTGCTGCAGACATGTTTGCTCCTTCCCATCCCCAGCATTGCCCCCCCATCAATTGTCAGACCCCAGCCACCTGAATCCCAACCTTGCCTCCCCCCGCACTCCCAGCTCAGTCCCTCTGTGGCTGGTCTGGCCTCAGTCACTGGCTTATGGAGACCCTGGGCAGTCACTGACTGCTCCCAGGCCCATCTCACGTTGTGGCTGCACAGGACTGGGAGCTGGTGGCCCAACTGGCTTTGCTACTGGCCTTGGGTTAGGCATTTAATACCTTTGGCTCCTAGCTCATCCTCTGAATCCTGGAAGTAGCGCTGCAGACCTCATGGACATGACCTGATTAGCTAATGCTTGGTGCCTGCCTGGTAGACACCATTCAAGGGAGTTACCTGAAGGCCGAGGTGGGAAAAGATGAGATTTTCTGACTCATAATGAGTGAATCTGGGAAGGGAAGAGCACACAAAACTTCCCACAGCCATAACAGCTTCCTTGGGATTAGCTGGAGAGGGAAAGTGTCTTCATCCTGGGGACAAATGGCTCCTTTGCTAAATTAAAGGACTAACAGAGAAACCAATTTTTTTTGGGGGGGAGGGGTATAATTTCTCACTTCATTATACATAGTACTTATCCTGGTTATTGCTCATGCTCAGGGCAAGCCATGTGGGGTGTTTTCACAGCCCACCAGGACCCAGGAGCTATGCTGCTACCGTGTAGGGGACACATGGGAGCTGGTTATCCCTCCTGCCTGAAGGACAGGATGTAGGTCATCTCCATCTCTAGAACAGGGAAGCATCCAAGACATGAGCTGCTGCTGCAAGCCCTGCCCACAGTGTTCTGTGCTGGGGAAGCTGCCTACTCTCAGGACATGATCTGGTTCAGTCTCATCTCAGCATCCATCCCCAGGCATCCATCATTTACCCTCAGAACTCTTTTTTCAAGCCAGCTCCTTTCCTACTGGCTTTACCGTGCAGTTTCTCAGGGTGTTCAAGCTGTGACAGTTTCAGTGAGGCAGATCTCAGAAACCAATGAGTGAGGCTGGGTGCAAACCCACAGCCAAATCCTTTCAGCAAAAGAGCCAGCAATTTTTTAACCCCCCCCTTCAAAACTCCTCCTAAGGACACGGTCAGCAGTGGAGCTGTTCTTCTGCCCCCAGGCTTTCGGATGTCCTTCAGCCCCATGGGTTTGTGCTTCTTGGTGTCCCTGTTTGCTTCAGGCGCAATATGCCCAAGACCCAACCAGCTTTTCTTAACATTAGCCTAACTATGGCTCATTTTGGCTTTGACGGTGAAGCAATCCCTCACGCCATAGGAGACGCAGCACTATATAGAGAACAGAGCAGTGAAACCCATGAGATGCAAAAGAATGGACTTGTAGAGATGGAAGAGATGTGAAGGGATGGGCAGAGACATGGTGCTGGCCCAGCTGGTCCCTGGTCCATCACATCCTACTCAGTTTTCACAGTAGGTTCCCCTGTTCCAGCCACCCGGCGCTGCGGGGTGTTTTCTTTGCACCAAAGATGTCTCCACTTTCCCCTCAACATGTAATAAGGCAACCACACAAACCAGAGGATGTGAGTCGGAGCTGCTCTGAGTGCATCAGGCAAATCTGATCCTGCCAGATTAGGGAAGGTATTAACAAGGCTTTGAGCCCTTGCCTGGGTCTTGGGTTTATATATGGCCATGGTCACCGCTCTGAGAGTGACACAGTAATACATCACCCCTGCCAGCCGCAGCCCACAGCTCCATGGCACCCGGCCAGGCAAAGGTAATTTTGTGCTGAGTGATATCAGAAGTCGAAATGAGCCCCACATACTTTGTGTAATTCCCAGAGGCTGTAAAACACCTCGGCTGTCTCCCATCCAACATTTATGTGTTTTGCATTAAACTTCCCCAAATTAGTGCTAAGTGCATTAAAGTTGTAAAAATAACTGGTGTAAAACCTCATTAAATGCTTAAATGCACGTATGCGGTGTACCCCCGTACCCCCTATAATTTAGGTTTAAATTCAGGAGCCCTCTGCAGCTGAGGTCCTGTGCCAGGAGGAGCCCAAGGAGCTCAGGAGCGCTCTACTACTGTGTCAGGGATGGGATGTGCCAGCCCCACTGCCAGCTCCCAGAGCAGCTTTGTACTCAACAGGGGATTCCTTTGAGACGTCAGACGTTGCAACTCTATTAATACTCATGGAGCATCGGATGCAGACAAGACAGGCCAGGGGGATGGGAGGGGAGAAGGGAGTCAGAGAGGAAACATCCAGGCTTGGATTCATGTCCCACTGTCCCAGCATGTCTGGAGGACAGCGGGGTAGAAGAACGCCTCAGGGGCCATGGGCTGGCCCACGCTCAGCTATTGTCAGGAAGCAAAAAATCCTGCTCCTACCCTGGCTGCCATGTTTCAGAGGGAGCCTGGAGAGCTGTCAGCATGTTGGCAGGAGCTTCCCAGGGATCCTCGCTCCCAGCATTCACCATTAAGGTTGGAGGGACTGGTGGAGACCCCCCTGGCAAGACTGGGGGTTCTGGGTGCCTGCAGCACTTTTCTCAGCCTCCCCCCCCCCCCAAGTCATCCAAGCATCCCTGGACCCTTGAGACACTCTGTTAAACCCGAACGCCCTGTGCCACTGGGAACCTGGCACCGAGCCTGCGTATTTCATTTCATCCCATCCCATCTCCTCTGGCAACCCTGTGTGTGTTTGATGTTTACATCCCGGGATGCCTGGATACTGTCCCTTCTCGACCACACTCATGGTGTTTCCTAGCACTTCCCGTCATCGGCTGACATCTTCCTCCTGCTGATGCTCCACCGCAGCCCATTGTCAGGAATCAGGCTGGCTACTGCCTTTTCTTCTATTTTGGGCTGCTGAGGGCTGTCTGTGGGAACCCAGCAATGGCAAAGACATTGCACTGACAAGCCTGGGGAGTGACACATCCAACGAAATGCCTGAAGTTGGAGCACGGGGATAGAAGGTGGGTGAACTTGCAGGCAGGCCCAAGGGCAGGCAGACAGGCAGGGCAGTGGGAGCACAGGATGTTGTGATTCCCTCAGCACCCTGTGGCAAAACCGATCCCCAATTGCCTGCGTGTAGCCCACAAGTGGTGCTGGGCAAAACCAGGCTGCTGCCCACGGGGCAAAGGGAGATTTTCCTGTGTTTGCTTTTCTCATGTGTTCCCAGAAAGGTGGGGATCTCTTGCAGGCTGGATCCCAGCTGAAGTGAGCTGAAAAACACACAAACCTCCATAAAATCACCCAACATGAAGAGGAAACAGCTCCGCCTCTCTCGTGTCATTTCAGAAGGGAGCAAACTTCCAGCTTGGCTTCCAGCTCAAGAAAAGCATCCAGAGGGACAGGGACAGGGATTTGGCTTCTTTGATTCAGCTAGTCAAACTCCAAAGGCTCTGTCCCATTCCCTCTGTTGTGCTTCTGTCACCACCACACATGCCACACCTCCCACCGTTTCCACAGGCCCACCCAGAACTCAGCCTGCTGGAGAAGAGGCATCCCATCCTAACCCATCCCATTCACTTCCATCCCACTCCCTCCTCTTTTCTGCTGTTAGTATTGTTCCTCCCTGTGGCATCTCTTCTTTGCTCTGCTCCCGCAGCAAGAGAAGCCCATCACTGGTGCCCAGGATAGTTGCATGGCCAGGTCTGTGTGGGCTAGTGTCTGTCACATCCTGTGCTTGCTCTCAAAGGTACCTGTCCACTTTTATTACTGTCACTTCCAAACCCTTTGGAAACCTTCCCAAAATGTACTTACAGAATTACTGTTCCTGCTCCGAAGAGAAAGAGCTGAAGCCTTGCTATAACTCCTTAATGTTAACATCTGAATGGAGGGATTATCCCCCCTTACAAAAGGCTACATGTTTGTTTAATGCTCTTTTCACTTGTTTGAAAGTGGATTTTATGAAGTCAGGTTCCCTCCCTGGGTTTCCTCCTGACTCCAGCCCTTCAGGTTCCTGCCAGGGACAGGGTCACCCTGGTCACCTGTAGGTTTTCCTGCTGGCCTTAAAACTACACAGAGGTGAGGAATGTGATTTTGTGCAAGATTCCCAGTTCATTTGCATCCCCCCCAGCCCATCACTGGTCATACTGGAAGGTTCAAGGGGTGAGCATGGCGCTGGGGGGCTGCCACTACCCTGAGTCAGCGCTGCTGGTCCCACCAACAAGAAATCCAGCATCAACAAGAGAAGAATTTGTCCAGTCCTCAGGTTGGGGTCAGAGGACCAGCCCCTGCACAAATGAGCCGTGGTGTGTCTGTCTCCTGTGCCAAGCAATGTGCCCATCCCAGCAGTGCCTATATGATCCAGCCCATGGCCTGGCAGGTTCAGGATGGGAGCAAGCCGACAGCAGATTTCCCCACAGTCGGAAGCAGCTGCAACACAGTTTCCCCCCCCATTCAGCTCCAAAAAGCAGATCAGCTGGGGAGAAACAGGAACAAAACTCCTCCGGATTGGAAAACCTTCCAGTGGGTCCGAGCTGCCACCACCATCTCCCACTCCAGCTCCCCACACCTTATTGGACCACGCTGCTGCCAGCACCGCTTGCACTGAGCGCGAAGCCTCGGAGCCTTTAGGACCAACACTGCTGTTCTTTTAGCAGCCACGATATTTATGAATGGTTGGTAAAATATTTGTGTTACACACCAGTTTGCCTTGCTGGCTTAGCAAATTAATATAAGGTTAACTCGGCTCAGAACATTCAGGGTTTTAAAACAGGCTGAAAATTAAACAATTGTTGAATTTGTGGTGGCAGTAACATGGCAGCAGGAGTATTTATCACATGCAAAGCAAACGGGACCACCACTTCTTTGCCAAAGACATCAGAATTCGGAGGGACTTTTATGTCCTGAATAAATATTCCACTTTTCTTAATAGTTAGAAATAAAAAAAAAAAACCCAAAAATAACCTGGTAGTTAAGGACAATCAAAACAAAGCCAAAGACATTGATGTCATAGTTAAAAAATACAGGAGACTTAAAGGTAAACTTTTACATCGGTCAAATATAGAAACTAATTATACCACCAGAGCCCCTACAAGGATTTCTCTGTGAAGTCCCTCTGGTTTTGTCCTCTTTAAGGAACTGCTGATGCCTCATGGAAAATACCAACAAACAGTTTGTTCTCAAGCACAGCCTGGCTCTTCCCTCTTTCTTTCTCTTTTGTCTTCTACTGCTGAACTCCATGAATGGTAAGAAAGGCCAAACTCGTTTTTGGTGTGGCCGCACTTAGGGGTTCACCAGACCCAGGCTATGTTGACCTGGGGGTCCCTCCTCCATCTCCTCCCCAGGTATAGCTCAGGCCAAGGAGCAGCAGTTTGTAAAGCTTCAGGGACCACTGATTTTTGTTTTCTTTTCTAGGACCTTTGCAAGGCATGGGAGTGTGGTGGTGCCAGAGGTCCACAGTCAGGTGAAGAAAGGGGAGAGTCAGAGGAGGAAGATGAGGAGGTGGCTATTGGATGGATTCCTCCTGCCCTAGAGACAAACCTTTCTCTTCAAGATGGTACACGCTGGAACCTGAAATAAGCCCTCAAGTTCACTTTGACAAGAGGCAGAAAAGGGTGAGTGAGGAGGAAGAGCTCTTCTCATGGGGATAAATATCTAGTTGAGTAACCCTAGTTTGAGTAACCCTACCTAATAACTCTTCCATTAGAGCTTAGTCTTAGTTGAGTCACTGGCAGAAGAATAACAGGCTACCTTTTCAAGAACAGACAGTGATTTCGTGAGCCCAACCTGATGGCACTTAGAAAGCGATCAATTTTATGTACTCTTCTTCCCAACAGATGGCTTTAAAAGGTCTTGAGATGGGCACCCTCTGCTTTTCAACTGCCAGGCAAACACCAATCCTGAATCCAAGAAGTGTTTTCATTGTGCAAGAGCGGGCCTGTCCATTAAAACGTTAGACTTATCCATGGTTATAAAACTGAAGGTGAAGTGGCTGTGATGGAGCAGCACGCTGAGGAAGAGGGGAGGACTAATGAACCTTGCAGCACATGGCAGAGGAAGAAGGCTGCCCAGAGTATACGATTGGCCATGATAAAATGAACCACCAAGGGAGTAAGCCAATTACTTGCAGAAAAAGGACATAACATAGAAAGTTGGAGTTGGTTGTCATGCCAGTGGATGTGCTAAGGTCAAGGAAAAGGAAAAACAAGCCTGAGCAAGGAGTGGTGGCAGGGAAGGAGTCACTAACCTCCATTACTCCTCACATTCTTTGGATAGTTATAACAATAACAATAATCAAATCCAAACTAAACTGAAGACACTGATGTCATCTTAGAAAATATTTAAAAGACCTGCATTTTTTTATACTAGTAAAATCAAGGCAGCAATTAATTAAATCCCAGCATGCCTTAAAAGGCATTTCTCCAAACGGCGTGTCTCCTTTCCATGAGGTGGTTTCTGTGCAATGGTGATGACACACCAGCACGGGAACAGGCTATTCCTGAACAAGAAAGGAGGTCACAGAGCTGAGGAAGCAAGCTCTGAGAAAAGGGAGGTGAGAAACTGAGACACGTGTGCCGTGGAGGAGGAAGGGCAATAGCAGGCAGCAGGGTGGGGAGGGGAGCAGAGCATCAGCTGTGCTGGCACTGGCTGTGTGGCATCACCAGCACAGGAAGAGAGCAGCCCGTAGAGGCTGAGACAGTGAGCTGGGAGAAAACCAGCAAAGGAGACCTCATACTCCAGGTCTGCAAAGTCAAGCAGGCAGCGACGGTGGCTTTTGTAGCCGTTTCAACCATCCAACAGTGGTATGGCCAGAGAGATGAGAGTAGGGTGGGCCAAGGCCAAACAGAGAAGCCCAGGAGGAATGCACTGGGGCCACCATCATTGCAAGGACTTCTCCCCACCACCCCAGGGCAGCTCTCGCCATGGGCAGCACCAGCATTTCCCCACAGCTGCTCTCCAAAGGAAGTGGTCCAGCCCTGCAGAGGAGCAGCCCCATGGGCCAGGCAGCAGCAGAGAAGCCTCTGTCTAAATTGCTTCATTTAATCTATTGTTCAGCTGACTACATTGAAAATGGAGCATGTAATTGTTTCCCCGAATAGAGTCGAACACCATTAAACGTTGGTCTGAAGCTTTGCCATCCAGCAAATATTCCAGCTGGCTGGGGATCCTTTGGGATTGGCTCTGCGTCACCATGGTTACGGACTGTCCACGGCTTTATTCCTATGGTTAATTAAAAAGCCTGTTTTACGAGGTGGCTGTGCCTGGAGGTATGCTGGTGTGCCGGCCCTTCTGATGCCAGTCCATGAACTCCATACACATGACCACCACATCACTCTGCCAGGCAGGCACCGGGCATCTGCAGCCAGCAGGAGATGCTGCTGGATACGGGCATCACATGCATGGGGCTCTGGGCTTTCTGGGGATATTCTGGGGTTGCAATCAAAACAGATGAGGGATTGCAATGGGGCTGTCTTTCTCATCCATCTCCAATGGATGTGTCAGAGGTGGTATGTTAGCAGAAGTGGGTCCTTTCCACCCATGGTGAGAGCTGTGCCCATCAGGAGCGTGGATGGGGCTCAAGGGAGCAGGATGGCTCTTGCCAGAAGCTTTGAGCCATCAGAAGCCTGAGCTCAAAGCACAGCTTAGATTGCAGAAGGAGGTTTTCCTGTCCTTTTAACAGCAGAGCTGTGAGAGCATCATCCCAGGCAGGGCGATAAGGAGGGAAAGTCCTAGGGAGGGTTTGTCTTTGGAAGCCCAAGGCTTGGATAAGCAGAGAGGGCACAGCAGAGCGGTGGGAGTAGCGAGCACAGACTGTGGAACATCCTTCCACCCCTTCCTTCAAATACAGTGCTACTGATGGCTCCTTGAGCTTTCCAAACTGAATCCCACTGCCCAGGTGAAAAGCACCATGGCCACAGGCCGCATGGGGGCTGCATTCCCGGCCAGCAGCTGGGAATGGGACATCAACCCCCAGCACCCCAGGGACACAGAATGGGTGCTGCCGGACAGTCCTCATGGGGAGCAGGAGCAGGGAGAGGCAGCCAAGTCCTGTGGGAAATTACCTAATTAGTGCCCAAAATGAGCGAGTTGGGGCAAACGCAAACAAACAACGGGCCCAAATTACCGGAATCAGCCCAATTAGGAGGAATGAGCCCGTCCAAGCGCTGCTCACAAGCGACCCCAGCAGCGGGAGGCCCTGGCTTTCCTCAGCACGAGGGCTCTCTGCGATTCATCTCCAAGAGCTGGGGGTGGATTTAGTACAACCTGGAGCCTTCTGCAGGGAGGGACCCCGGGCACCCCTGACCTAGCAACCTCCTATCCACCAACTGTGGCTGCTGCTGGAGGAGCTGGGGTGCTCGGGGCACTGGGTGAGACCCCCACTGCTCCTCGAATGGAAGCTGCACAGGAACATCTGGAGGAACTGGAGTCTCAGCCAGGCTGGGAAGAGTGGATGCGTCGCTTGGACAACCACTGTCTGCAGGGGCAGGACTTGTCTCTGCTGCCTCATTAGGGACAACCCTGATCATCACTTCGCCCTGTGTCAGGGTCAGAGCCTATGGTAAGAAGGGAGGAAAGAAGGGGAAAGGGAAAGAGAGAAAAGGGAAGGGAAAGAAGATGGGAAAAGGAAAGGCAAAGGGAGAGGGAAAGGGAAGAAGGAAAAAGAGGGAGGGGAGGGGAGAGAATAAAGAAGGAAAGCCTGCACACAAATGAGGCTTAATTATAATAATGGTATGTAGCTGATTATCAAAGCTAACATTTAGAGCTGGATATCAGATACCATCTGGTGCTTTGCAGCAGGCTGGGAAGGGCCAGGAGAAAACAAACTCAGGTTCAATCACTGAGAGGGCTGGCTGCAGGGGGCTGCTGTGCGGGGAGCCCAGCTTTCCCTGAGCCATGCTGCATGTCCTCTGTGCCTCCTGCCTACATCCCTCCTGGCTGAACCCCCTGGGGCTGAACCCCTCCAGCTCTCCTCCAAACCACCCGCCACTGTCCCTGGGGCTGCATTTCATCCTCAGGTGGTCCCCAAAGCAAACCTGCATCGCATGAGAAATCCAGTGCTCAGGATCTGCGCTGCTGAGCGAGCCAGTAGCGTTATGAAAGAGAATCTTTGAATCCTTTTGTCAACAGCTAAATGTTTCAGTTGACAAAGTCAATGCCTGATGCGATATTATAAATATTAGATTAATTGTATTGTATGGAATTTATATCATATAAAGATCCAAGGAGTTATTTTTGCCTCTGTGAAAAATAAAGCAGGAGAGTTAAAGTGATTTGTTCAGAAGCGTTTATCTCAAAAACTTTGTCAAAATCTGCTCCTTCCCTGGGAACGCTTTGATTTCAATAAAACTGCATTTCTTAGTAGAAACCCCAGCCTGTCAACAATTCCAGCCAGCTCTGTTGATTAGCCTGAGTGCTCCTAAAGAAACAAACTGGCCCCAAAGAGGGACGTCCTAATTGCAGATTCTGTTATCCCTGAGAGGGACCATGGGAGCTCAGCAACCCCCCAAAGCTGCCCTGTCCCTCATGGGGGCCGCACATCATGTCCCTGTGACAGTGGGGTGGGTTCAGTGAGTTCCATCACTCAACAGTGACAGCACATCCTGTCCCCATTCAGGCAAAGCCTCGGGACGCTGCAGCAGCTCGGTGCAAGCTCTCATTGGGATGTGATGCAGAAGCAGCCAGGGATTGATTTGGTGGCTGCCAGAGCTGCCCTGCTCAGTTACTGTCTCCAGGACCCCTGGCCACACACAGTGGATAGCTGTAGCACAGCAGTGAGATGGTCCATGAGTCCCTCCATGGGCAGGACCTATCAGTGCAACCTCCACTAAAAACCCTTTATAGGTTATGGACCCCAAATATTTGAGCTATCTCTTTCTGTCCCTGATGATGCTCTCAGGGACAGACCGTCATCTCGGAAGGCGCATGCGTGCACGTGTGTGTCCAGAGCATCTCTTGCTCACTGATGGATGCACTTTGGAGCAAAGATGATGGTGCGCTTGTTTGCTTTATTTCTGAGCAACCACTTTGCTTCCCGTGCTGAGGCTGTGCTGATGAGATCAGTGGCACTGCAGAGGGGGCCACAGCCTGCAGTGCTGCTCTGCTCCCACCTCACCCATGTTTCCCACAGCCCCTTCCTGGTGCCACCTCTGCTGCTTCCCCTCCAGCACTGGCTCCAGTGGCTGCTGCTAAAATTAGTGAGGAGCTTCTGTCCATTCTAATACTAATAGACCCATTTTTAATAATGATGTTTTTGCAGCAATTTCAACCCATCATGGTGTCACAGGGGTATTGATGAAAAAAAGCATCTAATCCCTTTTAATAGATTCCATTTGACAGTGAACGTGTCTCAGTGTTCATTCCCAAAGGCACCAGCGGTTTCAGTGTCACTTATGGCTGACCTTGGAGGGTAACAAGACTTTCTCCAGAAGAATGGCCCAGTGTCCATCTGGGACTGGGCTCCTTCCACCCTCCACCCCACACACACACACACCCCACACTCCTTCCCCAATCCCCTTCAGATTCTGCTGCTGCCCAGGGAAGATCAATTTTGGGAGGTCCCACAAGGCTGGTGTTTACTTTGCTCTTTTTCCTCTGCTGGACATGAGCTCCTTCTTCCACAGCTCAGGAGATACAGATTTTCTTTCCATCTCTGCAGCTGGGAAGAGGAAAATCCTCCTTCTCCATGACTAGGAGGTGGGGAGAGAAGGGAGAAAAGGAAGCAGAGGGAAGCCTGCTCTGGGGAGCCAGCAAGAGCACCCAGCCCCAGTCCCCATGGCTGTGCTCCCAGCTTATTCCTGGACAGGCATGAGGGGGGACAATCAGAGCAGCCTGAAGCCTCACAACCCTCTCCAGAGCCAGCCTGCCTGACCTGTATACATAAATATCCCAACCGGCACCTGCTGCAAGGTGCCAGACAGCACGTAACGAAGCTGCACGTCCAGAAATCATTAAACAGGGAAGAATAATTGGCAGCTCTTCTTCTGGGGTAGGGAGCTCAGGCAGCACCCTCCGGCTGGAAGCATCGTCCTGCTGCAGGCAGTGGGGAACCAGGAGCTGCAGGATCCATCCCCCAGCACCTCACAGGATGGGGCAGACAAGTGGTGAAAGGGGGATGCAGAGCAATGGAAGTGCCCAGACACCCTCCTGCCTGGGCTCTCTGCCTTGCTGCAACCAGCCGGGAAGGTGGAATAGTGTCCTCTCCCTCCTGCACTGCCCCGCTGCCCGCCGTGAGGCTCCTGAGTGAGCCCAGAGGTGGTCTGGGAATGGTCAGTGCATCCCTGCCTGCCTGCCAGCCCTGACCTCTGCGAGCCCCAGCCTCTGACCCCTGCTCCCCATTGCTCTCAGGTCTCCCCCAGTGCCTGCCCCCCTCTCAGTCTGGCTTCGTCCCCTCCTGTCCCCTCCTTTCATCCTCCACGGGTGGAGAAGGGGGCTCTGTGTGTGTCCAGGGCGCTGGAGCACTGAGTCATGTCTTGTGACAGCGGCCGGGGGGGCTGGTTCTCCTGGCAGCGGGCTGGGGTGCAGGAGGAAGGGCAGAGTCCTGCTGTAGCTCACAGCTAAATGGTGCCTTTCACTCCAGCATTCCCAAGGAAAGTAATGAGAATAATTAAAGGTAATTTCATTTATTTCGGCTTCAGTGTGTAAAGCAGACAGGGATGGGGGTTTCCAGCTTCTCGATGAAGGAGGGGAGGGAAGAAAGCAGAGCTCTGAAGCTGAGCTGCCTGCAAGCAGCAGGACCTGCCAGCAACCCCCTTTTCCCTCTCAGAACCATGTTCCCTTTCTCCAGGCCAGCTGTTCATGGGGCTCGCATGGAAAGAGGGGGTCCCACAGTGGTGTGGGGCAGCTTAGAGCAATTCCAGAGGGGAAAGGTGGTCCCAGGGGAGAACCTTCCCTTCAAAAGAGACCCGTGCTGGAAGGAAATGCTTGAGCATCCTGCACTAGAATTACCTTGTTTTGCAGCTGAAAAGAGGTGCAGAGTGAGGAGAGCTTCCCCAGAGCTGTGCTTTGTCCCCATCCCTTGCAAAGGGAATGCAGAGTGATGTTTGCTGAGACAGTGCCAGCTCAGATCAGCCCTGGGGAGGTGGAGCTGTGCCTGCAGCTCACTTGTGGCCACCCATGAGAGTGGGGACCGCTCTCCTAGGAAGAGAGCCCCCCCAAAGTGGTGTCAAGAGCTCATCAGGCACTATGCAACACTCCTGGACCCCGAGGAAAGCTGCCCCCAGGAGCTGAGAGCAGTCTTTAATTGGCTGCTAGTTACACAAATAGCCTGGACTGATGGGACCTAATTGGATGGTGACAATGTGGAGCTGGGTAATTAGGAGACCACAACCCACACAGGTCACAGCTCCTCCAGTGGTATGTTCAATCAGCACCCCACGAGCATGGCGATCCTCCCTGAGCATTCCTGCTTCCGTCACATGCTTGGGGGTAAATACTCCTTGGGGGTAAATACCTCATCCTTCAGCCTGAGACTGCACTTCCATCCTCAGCATCATGAGAGCTGCCCTGGGTGTCTGTTGGGTGATGGGAGAGCCCAACAAGACCCTGCTTTCCAAAATCTGGTCGTTTTCTAACTTCTTCAAGCACAGGGCACTGTATCTCAGAGCATCCTAAAACACCTCCCTGTACAGAGGGACAGGGTGGCAGCACTGCTGGGAGGTGATAGAGCAGCCTGAGCAGAGAAAAACACATCCCATGAGTACCTGATGTGACGTGGGGACCACTTCAATTCACCTGCGTGTTTGACCCCATTGTGTCTCTTCCCCATGAATAATGCCAGTGCTCAAACTTCCCTAGCACACATGCTCATTAAATATAAATTTTATACTCAAATATTCAAGAGCAGCATTTTGAGTGGCATGTTTGGGTGCATTTGAAGTGCTCCCTGTGCCAGTAAGTGAGAGGAGACATCCCAGCTATGGGAGAGGAGAAACACCAGGCCCTCAGCCAGCCAGTGAGTTGCAGGATGAATGTGTGGTCTACAGGCAGATTCGCAGGCAGGAATGGACGTAAGTTGTTCCTCACAGTAAATATGATTCAGAGAAGCAGCCTCCTCACTGAAGTTCCATTAAAAGAAAAAAGAAGGGGAAAAGGGCAAATATCTCAGAAGAAACGCTTTCAATGCATTTTTTTTCCCCATCTTCACATCACCAAAACCACATCCGTGGCTTTCTTGCCTGAAGGCTTCTGAAGGGCCCGTGGGTGCATCCAGTACAAGAAAAGGGCCTTGTGCCTGTTTGATACCTGTCGTTGCTTGTCCCAGCGCCTGTGAGGATGTGACGAAAGCTCAAAGCTGTGTGTCTGAGGGTACCACCTCACTCACCAGCCCCTGGTGCATGGGCTTGGGCTCTTCCCTCTGCTCCCAGTTCACGACATGGCTGTGTGAACGTGCTGCCCTTTCCCAGTGCCCCCCAGCCCAAGGGGAAAGTCTGTGGGGGATAAGGCTGGCAGGGAGTGCGCTGGTCCCCTCTGTCCCAATCAGCTGTGATTGAACGCAGCCCAAAGCCCCCGGTTCCTCTGCATGTTTGACGACGAGCATCCATGGAATCTGCAAGCCATTAGCTCTCTGTTATCTTTCTGGAGATGCTGAGGTGAGCCATATGGAAGCACTTACTCGTCAACAGCCTGGGACAGGGTTTGGTGGGGTGGCCAGGACTCAGCCCTTTGTGAACTGCAGAGAAGCTGGAACGCGTCCATTGACCCATTTAATGAGCTCCGGCAAGGGGAATTTCACACTGTGCCTGGAGCGGCAGTAACCTTATATAGAGAGAGAGGGGGAGATAATTTCTAATCTTGTCAATCATGCTGTTGTGAAATCCGCAGCAGGGTTTCTTATAGCATGAGGGCCAAGGAGAAGGCAGAGGGCCTGATCCAGGTTCTTGCAGAGCATGACTGCACAAGAAAGGCCTTTCATTATTTTCCTTTGCAGTCTCCTCATTTCCTCACTGAAAAAGCCAACAATATATTTATTAACTAAACAAATATTTGACTGGGACAACATGCTGAAATGACCTGCAAACGCCTCCTCGTTCCCACCAAGAGGGGCTCCTGCTCCAACCCGCAGCCCCTTTCATATGCCGCATTAGGAGGTAGGCTGCTGCCTGCACCCCAAACCCTGCTGCAGGGCTTCTGGCAGCTCCATCCACCCCCTCCTCCTCTTCTAAAGGAGGAGGAAGAGAGGAAAACGCCTCCCATGGTACCCCACTGGCTCAATCCCTCTTGCCTGCATGCCAAACTCACATGGATGGTCTTTGCAGATGCTGCAGGGCTAGCTGTGGGTCCTGACTTGAAGGCACATCCTTGTTATGGGGAGGACAGTTAGTCCAGGTGTCAGGGAGCAAAGGAGGACAGAGGACACAAGGGTGGTTGCATGGTCTGGTGTGCTCACACATTTAGATCGCCAGCACTCATGCCACATGTGTTCCTCTGTGCTGCTGTGCCAGTGGCCATGTGGGCTATAGGAAGCCAAAGCGCAGAGCCCTAAAAAAGTAACATCACCCCCAAAATGTCTGTAAAAAAAAACCTATTTAAAACCTGAACACAGGCACGGGCTTTGTTGGACTCATATCTCCAAAGACCCAGGTTTGGTTGGGGAAGCTCCTTCTGCTGTGTCCCTCCAAGGTCACCTGTACTTAGGCGATGGCAGCGTTAACTCAAGCTAGCACTTTGCACAGCGGCAGGACCCTCTGATGCCACGGTGCTGTCTGCGCTGTCGCCTCCACCACGGGGAACCGCTCCAAGGCTGAGCTAAAGAAACAAACAGGGCCTTTTTTCCCTGTTGTTTTTCCTGTTTGCCTAAGAAACATAATCTTCTCCCAAAATGAAAAAAATAATAACTTACAGGAAGGCCCCAAGCATGAGCCGGTTTGTGAGCGATTTCAATCAAAACAGGCTTTAAAAAACAAATTCCTTCGATATTCATCACATGTGTAAAACACATTAAAGGCGGACAGCAGATCGGGATGGAGGAGAGGAGACCTCCAGCTCCTGCCTGCACTGGGAGATGCACCAAGCATCAGGGAGAGCTTCTCCTGCCTGGCGAGACCCTGCATCCTCATCAGGACTGGGAGAGGATGGGGCACGCTGACCAGGCAGGGACCCAGATCTCACCAGGAGCAAATACCTGACCATCCCAAAAACCCACCCCGCTTTGACAGCAAAGCCAGCGGGGACACTGATCAACAGCATCTGCCTGATTCCCTCCAGGCCCTGCTAGACCCCAAAGCTGGATAAGGAGTGTGTTTTATTGCTGCATTGCTCTGCTGGAGCTGGGAGAGCAGTGGGACAGACTGGGATGCTCTGGACAAACTCCCTCATATACTGTGTGTCTGCAGAGAGCAGGAGGACTTCAGGTTTTCCTGGTGTAAATTGAGCCTCCAAAATGGAAGATTTCAGGTCTACATATCTGGGTTTACTCTACAGAATCAGTTTTATAATTCCTACTTTGTATTCTTCTTTGAATCCTGGACATCCAACACCCATGTGGTACCGAGGATTGCCTCATTCCAGGCTTTGATTCTGGCAGTGAGGGCGGACAGGCCAGAAACCACAGTGATGGGCTCTCCCTGCCCATGCAGCCTTCAGCAGCAAAGTCTTTGCTGAGCCCAAGCCCTGCATGACACCACAAGCAGCCTGCCCATGCAGCCTCACACCTCTATCACACGTCTCCTGGCCACCAGGGCATGTTTGCAAATCTGCTCTTTTCTTTCCCTCTCATTATGGTGGATTACTCCTTATTTGCACGTACGCCAACACAAAGTGACTGACACAGAAACAAGCACACACCCCCCACCCAGGTCACACTTTCCCTGGCAGGGTCTGTGCTCTCACTGCACCGTGCCATGATCATTATCCTCGGAATAACATAGCCCGTTTTCTATGGGTTCCTCCTTTTTATGAGGTGTGACAGGGAAGGAATGCTGTGTACAGTTTAATTAGGGACTAAGCGCCTTGTGGGGGGAGTGGAAAGCAGCAGATACCCTGGGCACTAGCCCCCAACACTCAATCCCCCCATAAAAGCAGCCCCTTTGATGTCTGCAGCCCCGGTGTCCCACCGCGCGGGGCTGAGCGCAAGGGGCAGCTGGTGAGGATGCAGGATGCTGCAGGGTTACATCCCGGCCCTGGTGTACCCACGGTGCATCCCTGGACACAGGCGGGGGCAGATGGTGATAAAGAAATAGGAGAAATCAGCGGCAAAGGGAGGCAAGGGGGAAGAAATCCAGGTTCTGGTTGTCTAAGGGCTGAGGTAGGCTCCTAGCTTGGATGGAAAGCCACCAGCACACCCTCTGATGGGGGAGCTACTGCCCTGTGGAGCTGTGGCCAGGATATTGGACTGAGGAGAGGCACTCGGGTTTGGTCTTTTCCTGGGGGGTGAAGCTCTCTGCTTTCCTCCAGCTCTTGTTATTTTGTCCAAACGCCTCTAGGAACGGGAACCAAGGTTGAGCACAGACAAACTGCAAAGCAGCCAAGGATAACAAGATGTCCTGGCTGAAAGCTTTACCTCTATGGCCAGGCACAGGCAGGGGATCTGCTGGTTGCTGCACTCCCCAAGAGCCAGGGCTGGGTGCCGCTCTTCCTTGCCTGATACACAGCAGCTACACGGAAACAGGATTTGGCCTCAGGAATACTTTAATTCCCCACACCCTCCACAGCAGATCCTGGGTCCTGACAAGGAGGCCACAGCTTAACTGCTTTTCCACTCCGTGGGCTCTGCAGTGAGGCATGGTGCTGGTGCCCCATCCCACCCAGGGGATGCCCAATGTAGCCATAGTAGGTGCCATGGGATGCTGGGACCCCATCCGGGCTGGGTCCCTGCTCCCACGTGCCTGGGTGGATGCCTTCTCTTTGCCTCCATGACTCATGGCACAGCCAGGCGCATGGTCCCAAGAAGGGTGAATCAGCACCCCAAGGGCACAAGGGAGCCCTTCCCTCCCCCTGCACCCAGGAAGACGTGGTGACCTACCCCTGCTCCGTCTCCCGACTTGTTGTGGGCTGCAGGCACATGTTGTGGGGATGAATGGTGTTGTGTCAGCATTTGCTCATCCTGCCCATCGCATGGCAAGCCACAGGGGCTGGGGCAGCACAGAGGGGTCGGAGCTGTGCTGGAGACAGAGACAAGGCCAGCGGCATGTACTGAACTCCCCCATGGGAGCAAAGATGCGCAAAGCCCCCCTGGCACTGAGCAGGGACCCAGTCTCAGGGTGCTCCCTGAGGTGCAGGCTGGCTGAGGACATGTCTGGGGTGGCATAGAGGTGACTCTCTGCCTCACTTCACCCTAACCCCCATCACAGACCCGTCAGCTCTGCAGGGTGCTCTGCATGGAGCAGTTTTTAACCCTGGGCATGAGCCAGGGCTGAGGACTGGGCTCGGGTGCATGGAGCAGCATCCTCCTCACCACGATCCCTTTCACTCTCAAGGCTGGTTTGAATTACAGTGGCGAAACCTCATTTCTCTTCTCCTGCGCTGGCGGGGCGCCGGGAGTGCACGGGGAAGGGAAGGAAGGGAAAGAAGGGAGGGGTGTTTCTGCTGGCAGTATTGCCAACCATCAGAGCAGTTACAGGCACTTCATAAATATCCGGTGTTTAAGAGCTCGCAGGCTGCAGATGGCCACAGCAGAGGAGGGCAGGGCAATACAACCGGCACTGCAAGGGGAGCAGCCTGACACCCACAGACAGGGCATCCTCCTCTCTCAGCATCCAGGGGGCATTTGTCACAAGGAGTCCCTGTAAGCCAGTGAGTGCTTGGTTCCCTGCACAGCACAGGAGGTCAGGAGCAGGATGGCTGCAGCTCGCCCTTTGGGACTGCTTCTATGGCTGGGTGAGACCCCCTTCTGCATCCTTGTTGGGTCTCATCCCCACAGGACGGTGCCCTGCCTGATGCCCTGCCTGCCCTAGGGCACACAGCCCTGCAGCACCGCTCTCCTGCCTCATCATCTACCACACTGTGACAGCTCCCTTCTGTAAGTAATTCCCATTTTCATTCCTTAGCATCAGGGTGACACATGGAAGTGGAGATGTGAACTCAGCACACACACACACACACACACACACACACACATGCCTCCCCTCATTAGGACAACTTTTAAGTAGGTCAGAGCCTGGATTTAAGATGCTTGACGGTTCCCCTATAAAACATACCTAGTTTAATGCCCTGTATATTTTTTGTGATGTGAAATAGGAGCGGTTTATAGGGGCAATGTGGGGCAGCAGATGTTATTCCCATGCTGGGGGAGGGCAGTGGTGGGGAAAGTGACTGCTGTAAATGAGCTGGTGATTAAGGTCATTAAAGAATCTTAACCCGGGGGCACTGGGGGGCAGGAAGGGGGCTGCCGGGCTCCACAGGCACTAACAAGCCCTTCTCAACAGGCTGTCCCCTGCTGCAGGCCAGCCCCAGTCCTCACAGCTTCCTGAGAGTGTCCCCACCTTCCTTAGTTTAGGCAGCTTCATGCCCCCACCAGGCACCTTGTTGCTATGTTAATATATTCCTTTAAATCTCCAGCTCCTGGAGTCCTGTGATTATAGGAGAAAAATCACTTTGGGCATTGCCTTTCTTTTTTTAGTTCTTAGAGTAAAAGTGGTAGTTCACCCATGCTTGTGACTGGGGGAAAAACACGGTTTGAAAGAAGGAGTTCTTTACTGTGAGCATGGTGAGGCACTGGCACAGGCTGCCCAGAGAAGTGCTAAATGCTCCATCCCTGGCAGTGTTCAAAGCCAGGTTGGACAGAGCCTTGGGTGCCATGGTTTAGGGTGAGGTGTCCCTGCTCACGGCAGGGGGTTGGAACTGCATCATCTTGGGGTCCTTTCCAACTCAAATCATTCTATGATTCTGTGATTCTATGGTCCAGACACTAATTGAGTATAAGAGAAAGCACTGGTATCAGTGAAAATGCCAAAGCCCACCTCACAGTGCCAGCATGTTCGGTGTCGGCAGTGCTGTGCCACCACACAGCATTGCTGTGGCACCCCTGAAGCTGCCCATAACCAGAAGGACCCTGGGCCCCCCACCCTGCCAAGGAGGGGCTGCTCCAACACTCACTGGCATGACCTGAGCCATTCGGAGACCTGTGGGTCCCCACATCCAGCCCCATTCTTTTGGGTCAGAGGTAACAGTAAAACCCCAGTCCTCCAGCAGTGGAAGCTGACCCTCCTTGTATTCCTCTGACCATTGGGGCAGTTTGGATGGGGATATCATGGCAAAGACCTTTGGACCTGCAATGACCCTCTGCACCTCCTGGGCTCCTTCTGGCCGCAAAACACTCATGGGCAACCATGACCTAGGATGCTCAGCAATCCTTTGCTGCCCTTGCTGGGGCTCCTCTTTGGCAGCCCCCCCTCACCCTATCCCACCTGGCATCCCCCATTCCACGCCCCACTCCTCCCTCACATCCCCAGCCCCTCAGCAACACGCTTTCTGATGAGAAAGGAAAGAGGCATGATTTAAACCTGACCTCTCACCCCAAGCTGTGCCTGTAATCCAATGAGCAAACGTTAATAGGTCGAGCCAGACAGCGGAGCCCAAAGCCCAGATAAAACCCAGCCCCGACGACAATTCAATTTCCTTCCATGAGATCAACTTGCAGCTTTAGCGGAGCCACTTGTGCGGTCGCTGGGCTGAAACAATCTGGGCTGGCAGGCAGGGCTGTGCTGCCTTCGCCTGGCATCACTCGAGGGGCTCCTGCATGTCAAACCCCCCCCTACCATCACTGCCCCGCAGCACCCGCACAACCCAAGGACACTGATATCATGCATCCCCCTGGACCAGGGGTCAGGAGCAGTGGGACTTGGTGCCTTGCAGGGGAAGGCTTTGATTTCCTGGGAGAGCTCTTCCATGCACATATAACCCAGTGGGGCTTGAGGGCTGTGCCGGTGAGGCCAGGCTTGACCCCCTCCCCAGAGCATCCATGGGTGTCACGGTGGTGCGAGTGTTGCAGACAGTCCTGCCTCCAGGCTGGCCATGCTGATCCCTCCATAGACACGCAATCCTCCTCTTTCTTCTTCTCTTTCTCCTTCTCCTCCTCTCTTTCCTCCTCCTTCTCCTTCTCTTTCTCCTCCTCCTCCTGCTCAGACCAGTGCGTGCAGGAGGTGGGGAAGGCTAGAGACTGAAGTGCAGGGGGGATGTGCTTTCTGTTGCAAGCAGCAAATAATGTCCGCATGAAGGGAGCGACACTGGCTTTTGCTTTCTCTCTCTTTTTTTACTGCTTTTGCTAATCTTTGACCTAGATAGCAAGGAAACTTGACGGGAGAGGAGAGAGGCTGGCTGGGGGGCTGCAATGCAGCAGGCAGCCTCCTGCCAGGGCACAGTGTAGGGACAGCACAAGGGGCAGGGAAGGCCAGGCCCCAGAAACGGAACCCTTAATGGGAGCAGGAACAGAAATTTAGGAGAAAAGGCAAATGAAAACCCTATGAAAACGTATTTTGTTGAAAAACCTTCACGTGGATGGAGTCCATGTTGCATTGCTGTGTTATATCATTGCAATGCCAAGTTTTCAGTGAGGTTTGGAGTTTCTTAATGTCTTTGTGTGTATACATTGATGTAAGCACACATATATGTTTACTTTCATTTCACATTTCCATGCAAAGGAGGAATGCAGGCAGGGAGGCAAACCTCTCTCCCAGGAGCCAAAACCCTGCTTTAGGTCAAGGGAAGGAGATCAGAGCATCAGCCACTGCCCTTCTCCCTGCCCAGCTGCCTCCATCCACATCCAGTCCCCCATTTCTGGCATTATTACTGGCATACAAGCCCTACTAGATGTCTCCAGCTTACAACCCATTGCCACCAATTTCCAACACACTGTCACCAATTTGTTACCTGTTTCTCTCAGTTGAGCACCCACAGGGATCCTTTATTAAAAAGGAAAACCTGCAGAAGGAGGCTTTTACTTTAAACGTACACTTCAATAACCACAGAAAGACCGAATGTAAAACTAATCATCTAAAGTCTCAGTCCTGCATCTCCTGCACTGGCCCTCGCTGGCTTTACTCGGAGATCACAAACTCCCTTGTGTGCTGCATGCACACAATCCCAGTCTTAGGCAAAAGATTAGCTCTTAATTCCCCGAAGCCAAATCAGGACACGACACAGCCCATATTGTTCCAATTTACACCTCCTTATGAGTTTCCTCAGCTCCCTTTATAGTCTCAGTCTCTGTGCTGTGAATCTTCCCCATTTCCAGTCTCTCCAATATGGGGACCTGTCTGCCCTGGGGTCCCATATCCCTGCACCCCACGGTGGGTGGTTGCACCAGAGCATGATGGCTTTTCCTCTTTGAGCTGCATGGACGGGATCCCAGTGGATCCCGGCAACCTCCTGCCATAGCCTAGCCCTTACATGAGAACCTGGGCAGGAGGGACCACCACCCTGGGGACATTGGGGAGAGCGTGGCCACATGGAGGGCACAGTGGGCATCAGTGCTGGACCTGGTGCCCCATGGGCATCCCTCCGTAGTTCAGCACCTGAAGCCTGAGCTCAGTTCAGATGTGCCTGGGCTAATAGCTAGGGTTTCAGCCTTACACAAGGTACTCCACACTGGGTATCAATAGCTTCATGCACAGGGGGTTTCCTCATCATGTGTAACAAGCTGGTTTAATTCTGATTTGGGGAACATGAGGATCTGATGAACAAGGCAGCAGCATCAAATAACCGCTACCTTGACATGAAGGCAAGTCTCAGCTCTCTGGTATAAGCACAGGTCATTAGGAAGCTGCCCTTTCCCAAGCCCAGAGTAGGGATGCTCTGGGAGAGGATGAAGGGATGGTTGAAGGGAAGCCATCCTGCTGCAGCCTGGGGAGCCCTGAGCACCCATCTCTGCTCTCACACCACTTTTCTACCTCCATACCCATCAGCAGGTGAGGTCTCTGCTTCCCTGCTCTTCCATGGTCCCTAGACATGGTGGTTGCACTGCCATAGGTACTCCCTGTTTGGTCTGAGGTGCAGCTCCAGCACCAGCCCATCATGCTGGGGACTCTTGCAGCCAAACCAGCTAAACCCACATGCAGCGAGCCACACGCACAGGCATGTCCAAACCCCCTCTTTGTGGGAGGCAATTTATTCACGGACTCAATCCGCTAGCTTAAGGGATCTGATCTGGTATTTTCTGCTGTTAAACAATGGCTCCTGCAATGGGATGAGAGCAGAGAAATGCAGACGAGGTTAGGTGGCTTTTTGGTGGGTTTGGCGAGCCTGGCATGAGCGGCCCAGGGCAGTGCTGGAGGCAGAGCCCGCTGCACACCAAGCATCAGCGCTGCACAAAGCCCCAGGTATTGGGGAGAAGTTGGTGGTTTCTGGGGCATCTCCGCTCCCCACAGCACTGCCAGGTCCCTCAGGAAGGTTTTCCTCACATCCTTCCTCGCCCCTGAGGAAAAGCTCTGTCTTCCTCCATCCTCCAAAAGCCACCAGCTCTTTCCCACAACCGCAATGCTCTGGCCAAGGCCCTCAGCAAAGCCTGGGGCTTGATGTGGCTGTGGTGGGGTTTCACCCTCTGTCGTGCATGAAGGAGTTAACGTGCCAAAACCCCCACATCCTCCTCAGAGGGGTTTCCAGGGATGTGGACCAAATCCTATTACAGCAACACTTACCTGGGGAGCAGTGGGGAGGGCAGCCATGCAGCAAACCTCAGTGGTTTGCTACTTGATTTGTTCCCTGGGAGCAGAGAGCTGATGGTGGAGCAGCCCAAGAGCAGCTGGAGAAATACCTTGAAGCCTGGGAGCTGCTTTTCTGCTCTAAATACCATAATGTGGGCCTTGGAGATGGCACCTCTGAGAGCACATCACTCCCCTTGAGCCAGGATGCTGCAGAGAGCGAGGGACTACCTCTTGTTATACTCAGGACCACCCTTTTGCCTTCATTTTGGAGGACTCTGGACCATCAGCTTTATGGTTCTGGCTGTCACCCTGCAGCTCCCGGCATGCCTGCGGTGCAGCCAGCCTCATCAGGGAGCTATGTCTCACCCCAGGAGAAAAGGAAGAAAATCAAAGTGAGACTGATGGGCCCAAGCAGAGGAAGGGGAAGGTTAAAGCATCCATTTGCCGTATCCACAACCCGGAGAGAGGGGCTGACGGCCTGCACGTGGGGAAATCACCCCAGCGAGGATGTGTCTGCTCGGCTGTCAGAGCACGGGATGGGGAGGGTTTGTTTTGTGCGGGCTAATAAAGACCTAGAGGGATAATTGGCACGAGTGCAGGCATGACACAGCTCTCTTCCGGAGAAAGGAGCCCTCCTAATGGGAGCCAGGTGGCAATGCCCCTCCAGTCCTGACCCTGGGTCTCTCCAGAGCAGAGCTGCGAGCACGACCCTGTCTGCGGGATGAAAGCAGCCGTCCCTCGGCCCCATGTCACCCATCGACTGCAAACAGGTGTGGGATACTGCATCCCACCCGAGCGCACACTCCGGCCAGGCCAGGCTCTGGCATGAGGAGCAGCTGTGTCCCCAGGCCATGGCACGTTTCCTAATGGACTGCAGGACAAGCAAAACTGCCAGCGGGTCACAGCCAGAGAATGGCTGAACAGCTCTGCTGGAATGTCAAGGATGGAGGGGACAGATGGTCCGTGTCTGTCAGGGAATAGAGAAGTCCTTGGACTTCTCCCCCCACACTGCCCATGGGGATTCTGCTTTCTTCTCAAGGGCAGCTGCCAGGAGCAGCAGGTGATGGGATCTGGGGATGAGCCACCCACCACGGCCGCTGCCACCTCCTCCTTGGTGCCAGCTGCACCAGCCATGCAGCATCCCAAACCACTGCAGCCAGAGGGGTCTTTTGTTTGGGAAGGGAGGATCTGGGGATTGGGCTCAGTGTCTGGAGAGCAGGGCCAACCCCACTGGTGAGGCTCCTCGGGAGCTCCATCCTGGCAATGAAGCCAATGAGGTAGCACCAAACCAGACCCTGTTCTGCTCCCCAGCCCTGGGAACAGGGGGTGACTGGAAAGCACTTTTTTTTAGCTGCTATTTCTGGAGACACAGTGATCCAAGAATAGAGTTTATGCATAAAATTGGGCTCCTCAGTCAGGGTATATCACACCAGCACAGCAACCGGCTCCATAAATCATGCCTCATAAATCTCTGATAATGCATAACCTGCGTGCTGGCTGCAGATCAGCTCCAGGTAACTCAGCTTGGAGAGGAATGAAACTTGGCAGCAACGTGGAAATCAGAGATAGGACAGACCTATCCAGCCCAGCCCTCTAGCCCTCAGCATGCCCTTCGCAGCAGCATCCCAGCTTCAGTGCTGCTCTCCTCTGTCTACCCCCGTGCAGCTTTTGTGGAGGGGAACAGCCGAAGGGGAGAACAACCACAGACCGCATGGGCTCAGGCTGCTGAGGCCAGTGAGCACCCAAAAGCACCATCACTTGCCCTTTATGACCATGAAGTAACTGGCAATTTCCAGCTGCATGTCCCTCCTCTTTCTTTTGTGCCATAGATTTTTATCCCAACCTGGCTGCCTTGAGCAGACACCCACTTGCACCCCATCCTCCTCAAGTCCTCCAGCTCTCATCTGGAGGGAGATGTCATCCTCCCTCCTTGCTCCACACAAGACTTGGAACTTTTCCCACATCCATCAAAAGAGCCCTCACTGACCAATGAACCAGACAGTGGGTACAAGAAGGCCAGGAGAAGGTTGATGAAGGGTCATGTTTTATTATGTCCAAGCACTGCCTGGAAAAGCTGGGTAGGGCAGGATGGTCTCACTCAGCAGGCTCATGTCTTTGTGAGGATGCCAGCAGCCAGCAATAGCAGGTCAGTGCCTGCAGATACAGTACCACAAGAAACAAGGAAGAGGTGTGCTTCTGGGCAGAAAAGGTACTTTTATAGTCCTCCACCCAGGACCACCACTGCTGGCTGGTGAGCAAGAGAGCCCTGTGTCAAGTGAGTCTTTGGATGTTCGGTTAAAGCATCCGAATACAGCAGTTTTTATCCAAAGCTTCTCCTAAGCCCATTTAAGCTTCCCAGTTGAGCTAGAAATCTGTGAGATTCCCATTACACCAGATTCCCATGAGTGTACTCTCCCCCACAGGCATTTCCAGTTCTGCTCGTGCCTCCACACTGCCTGCTGTTCAGAAAATAAAGAAGCCAGTTTATCCCTCTCTTTGGAAAAAACAAGATTCCTCTCCTGTCTGCTTCTCTTAGGGGTATAAAAAGAGCATCATTGCTTTGATGCACCCTCCCCTGTGGTCCAGTGCCACGTATGGGCAGGTTTCCTGCCAGGACCTGCCCAGAGCTGCTCCAACATACACGCGTAAGGCGTGCAGGATGGGGAGGATTTGCATAGGCACCAGCTGTTATTTATGCTCAGTTTTCAGTAGCTCAGCAGAGCACTTGCACTTCCCAGTCCAAAGTACCCTCCTCACACAGCAGCACAAGGAAGGGCATCACCATTCTCCAGCCCAGGCTGCTTAACAAATATCTCGGAGAAATTAATGCACCTCTCACTATCTGGGATAGATGGGAGCTGGTTACCAATTCCTCTTGGTGGAGCTCATTCTGTCCAAATCAAGCCTAACATCCCACGAGCTGTAATGAGGAAGAGGATCCCAGAGGTACACAAGCACGGTCTCAACTTATCCATGAAGGGGCAGAGAAGGAATCATCCCTAAACAGCGGTGTAACATGAGGCGAAGGCTATCACTGGCCCACGAATCCTTTAAGTGCCATGAAGCTGGGGAGCAGAGCTCAAAGCACTGAAAACTAAGATGAAGTTTCCTTGCCCTGCCGCCTTGCACCTATTTGTTGTGTTTTATAATATGAGGTTAGACAGTTTCCATCCTGGTTTCCCAAAACTATCACATTAACATCAGTCACGTTGCAGCAGGGATAATGGGAGCAGCGTGGATGGCGAGCATCTCAACAGGAGCTTCCCGAAGCCAGAACGCCTGCAAGCAGGCAGCATGGTTGCACAGGCAGGGCTGCTGGCACTACCACCAGCATTGCTTCTCCGGGCTCTGGAGCAGAAGGATTGTGCCAACCAGGCTTCATTTCAGATGCAACATGGTGCAGCTAGCATGGCGAGTGTCCTAGGACAGGAACCTGCCACCAGCAGCACTGGAGGAGGTGTGTTTTATTCTTCCATCAAGCAAATAAATGCACACTGGGAGTACAAAAATCGTAGCTCCGTTGCCAGATGTGCCCCATTGCTGTTATCATGGAATATTAATCAGAAAGGCCTGTGTGTAATTTCGGAGTTTTGATTAGAGAAATCTCCCTTACAATAATAATCATGCTGGGGCCTGTATAAATACCAACGGCTCCAGGTTTGTTGGCTGGATAAAGTGGCATGTTGATTGCTCGGCTCGCCTGTTCATCAATCATTCAGCATTGCCCCCACGTTAGCCGTCCTCCTGGAAAGCCCCCTTCTTCCCGGCTCCCCCGGTGCCTGTCCTTTCATTAATAGACTCTTTCCTCCTCCCCTTCCACCTCGTCCCCACTGCCGTCCCCTGCACTCGCTCCCGGCCCCCTTCCTCCTCGCCTGCTCCCTGATCCCTGCATTCATCTCAGATTATATAAAGTTTGGCTGCCTTGAGTAAAATAAATTGCAGGCTTTTGAAGGGCTGGGGCTCTGTATATTTTTACGGTTAATGAATCTTCCTGTTTGAGTTTGGAAGATGGGAACTTTGCTTTCCAGCTGCCATGTACAGCTCTGGCCAATTAAATTAATGGGGGCTGGAAGCATCACCCCAGTGTGGGAGAGCATCGGGTGCGAGAGAGTTGGGTGCATCCCCTGTCTTCCTCCCTACCAGCCCCTGGACAGGTATCTCCCAGCACTGGCCACACCAAACTATCACCCCAACTTGCACCAGGGTAAAATGAGATCAGTCAAGAAAAGGGGTGGGGAAGGTGTGAGAGCAGCATCATTCACAGTAATGCTTGCACGGGTGGGCAGCCCCCTGGGGTGCTCTGCATGGGGTGCCGTGGGTCCTACTGTGCAGCTGCTGACTTGAAACCACTCTCATCCAAAGCCCTGAAGAGGAAGCATTCAGCCTGCCCCAGCCCTCAGGGCCATGAGGGAGAGGTTTTGCCAGGAGGAAAAGTGAGCTCTGGGCAAATAACTGGCAGCAAGTCTTGTGCGTGCTGGGTTTTTCCTCCTCATCCTGAGCCGCCTATGGGCAAACTGTTACAGCCCCTAATTTATTCATCATTGCAACTGATTCATCATCTACTTTTTATGTCTGGTTTCTTGGCCTGTAGATTATCCGCCAGCAGTTTGTTGAGCATATTTGACATGTGAAACTCAAGCTGTGTTTACTTGTAGTTCATGTACCATGGCGTTTGGATTGGCCGCCTGCCATCAGCCACGTGGTGCCTGCGCTGTGCCCGGGTTGGCGGAGCGCAGCGCGGCGCGGATGCTCACACGCACCAGCTCAGCCTTTCCCCAGCTCCAGACATTTCCCGCTGTTGGTAGCATTCGCCTCGCTCCTCTGAGTCAGGCGCTCTGCACAGCGAGCAAGGAAACTGTATTTCTGTGAACATTCAAATACATGAAACCCCATAAAACCTGGGGGCAGAGCTGGAAGAGGAGCCGGGAAGGACTTGCCAACCCTGCGCACTGGAACAGCTTTCTTCATCCAAATTTTCCAAGCTATACTGAACACAAGGGAGTCTCCGAACGTGAATTTCCACTCTCGCTGCATATCCATGACCTCAAGTAAAATAAAGGAAACTTTTCCCAGTCCTGGGTCCCAAGAAGAGCCTGAGGGGTGCCTTGCCCTGATTGTGAACCCGTTAGTGAATCAATGGCTGGGGAAGCAATGGGACCCCAGCCCTCGCCAAGGCTGACCCAGGCAGGGGAAGGCAGCTTGGTCTTTGCAAGCGCTGGTGTCACACCATGGTGACAATAACCCCATTAATGTGCACTCACATCACAGACGTACACACGCTGAGGAAGAAGCAAAAAAAAAAGAGCCCTTTTTGTCTGATAGGCTTCAAAAAATATGTATTTGATTTTCAGATGTTAAGCTAGAATTGCATCCAGATGGACTTGGGGTCACACTCCCTGACACTGGCTTCCCATTACACTGATATTGAATGCAGATATGTTTTATACAGATAGCTTACAAATATAGCACAGTGTTGTTTCGGGTGAGTTTTTTTAAGCTATTTCCCCTGCCAGTCCCTGTGGTGCTGTGATTCCCATGCCTCCGGTTCCCCATTTCTGTGAGCTCAGGGTTCCTGCCTGGCCCTGACTCCATCCTCCTAGGACAGGGGTGTTTAGGAACAGTTCCCTCCATCTTCCAGGTGCATTCCACTCCACCACCACCAGAGATGGGATGTGATTTCCAGAAGCGAAGCAAACTCCCCCAGCCGCTGCCATCATCCATCCGTTTTCCCGAATAGCAAACCAATGCGAACAAAACCAAAGCAGAATAAAAAGCAGCATTTAATAATATAGCAAGATCTGTGGGGCTTAATGTATAGTATTAGATGTGGCAATAAAAATATACAGGTATTAATTGTGCCATTCAGGCACTGAGGGCCTCAGGCAATTTCAAGCTTTGCTCTTCTGTTTTATGGTGTCACCAAGATCCGTTGATGGAATTACTGCCATATTATGATAGGAATAGCAATAATAACAACAATAACAGCAATAATATATTTTGCTGCCTACTGACTCTCCCAGGGTATTTTGCAATTAGATACTTTGAGAAGTCACAACAAATAACCGTCTCTTCAGCCTGGTTTACTCTTAGCACTGGGTCCTCAGTGCAGCAAGCACGCCAGACTTGGCCTTATCCTCTCTATTTCCATGATCTGCCTTTCCCAGGAGCCCTGTGGGACACTGTGGAAGGGAGTGCACGGGGCCAGGTTTGTACAGTCCCTGCAGGAGATGTCTCACACTGGTCCCCATTCCCATGAGAGCCGCAGCTGTGGTGAAAGGGACGCTGTGCATCCTACAGCACCCGACACATCTCCTTCGGCCGGGGAGGAGCAGATGCAGTGGGGGCGAGAGCAGCTCGGGCGGTTATTTACAGCCCATAACTTTGCTCGCCGAAGTTTGCTTCTTTTTTTTCTGGTTGTTGAATTATCTGGGAAAGAATCACTGTTTTCTCAAATGTATTCATTATCCGAAATTATGTGGGGCCTAACATAGGGGGATCTTTCCACTGCCTTAGCTGGGGTTTGGATTAGGCCTTTAATGAATAATTTCTGCAAATAATTCTTGGCCTGTGTCTTGTTCACAGGCAGTTTACTGCAAGAATTCAAAAGTCAAGCTGCTTTATTGGCCATATAGGTCATATGGGATTATTTCCGTTCCCTGAGTAGATGTCTCTTAGCACTAGGTCTTCAGTGCACACATTTTGTATTAATTCAAAATTTGCTTTCTATGAATATTTTACAAGAGTGCCTTAAAATTCACTGTTTCCATGGACATTCCTCCTTGTAACTCATTCTGTTTGCTTGAATATTAACTGAAGGCAAACAGAGCAGGGGCGTGCAGGGAGTCTAGCTGAGCGCACTGCAGGAACGGGCACGGAGACTTGGGGGGAAATTCCACTGAGGAGCACTTCACAAATGTCAATGCAGATGAAATGAATAACTGTGCCCGCTCCACCAGGCCCTTCCCTCTGCTCCCTCCTGCCTCTGTGACTCACCAGCTGCTGGCGTTCACTCAGAAGAAAGGAAAGCAATTTACTTTCGCCTGATAACCTGGGCTGTCCTTCCTTGCAAGGCATCCCATCCACCCCACATGCCCCAGAGGGGACGGCTGGGGTGACCTGCTGTCAGCAGAGCCCCAAGCGGGATGCTGATATTGCCACCAACTACAAGCTGCCCAAAGAGGTGGTAGATGTCCCGTTCTGGGAAACGTTCAAGGTCAGGTTGGACAGGGTTCTGAACAACCTGATCTAGTTGAAGATGTTCCTGCTGGTTGCATGGGGGTTGGACGAGATGACCTTTGAAGGTCATTTCCAACCCAAACCTGTGATTCCATGGTTTTATGATTCTATGATGCATTACTGGGAGGCAGCAGGGAGAGGAACCCCTGCCAAAGCTCTTGACACTCCTGCCTCTCAGTTGAGCTGTTTCTGCAGTCCCAAAAGCAGCATTCCAGGATCTGAGTCTCTGCACCAAGCACTGGTGGTGGAAGGCCAGCAGGAATGGAGTCTGCTGGTGCAGGCTGGAGGGAACAGTTAGGACTTCACCCAGGCAGGTTTGTTCTGCTCCAGATCTGGAGGGAAGAAGAGTCTCTGGAGCATCACACTGTGGGATCAGGAGGTTTTCACTGTCCCTTCCTCTTCTCTGAGGGTTGGGCTCAGCTCTAAGTCAGAGCAAGGGAAAACCAGAACAACCCAGCTGACCCCAGCTCCTTCAGTACCTATTTCCACCAGTGCACACAAAGCAGAATCTGGCCCGCAGCTTCCAGGCTGTCAAATCCATCACCTTCCCAAGAAGCCCAGAGAAGAAAGCACATGTTTCCTGGCTGTCATGCAGCAAGAAGCTGAGTAACGGGGCGGACTCTGCCTGGTGAAATGTGCATTGCATTTGGGCTGAGATTCTAATAGATTCTGATGCGGATTTTTTTCCTGATTTGTACCAGGCCATCTGGATTTGTTTCTATGAGATGCTGGTTTAATACACTTAAAATTTCCCATTGAGTCTCATGCACTAAAAGGGGGGGGGGGG